>CM024247.1:22546442-22666883 GCA_013421045.1 Propylea japonica | reverse complement strand
ATACAAGCCCACTTACCAATAGAAGAATATGCGTATATGTATGTGAAAAATGTTTTATACAGGGTGTCTACTTTTAAAGTGGCCAAACTTCAAGGGGGCAATATTACGAGTGATTTCCAACACACAAATGTCATCTAACACATGGTCAAAATGCGGACGGTTATTTTCCAATTTAACATTTCTTGATTTCACGAAATATTTCGAGTTTTTTCTCTAAAATGACCATATTCAGTGTCCTCTTGTAGTCTCATCAATTTGACCACATATTCGAGATTAATAGCACGATTCTGAAGTTATAAAAAAGTGTTTTTGAAACATAGATAAATGAAAATAGTAATCATTGAAATGAATACAATCCTCATTTTATAGGCTCACAAAACCTTCTTCAGGCGGACTGGGATGATTATTCAAGATGTTGTCAATGAGGGATGAGACAGGCCGGTTTCGGCCTCATTAGGCCTCGTCCGTGTCCCATATCCCTCAGAGACAACACCCTATTGAAACTTCTTCATTTAAGACTACTAGTAAGAAGCTATCGAGTAGCAACTAACAATTGGTTACATCTAATAGTGAGTAGTGTCATCAAATGAGAAGTTCAATCATCACAGATCGCATGCTGAAAGCACTGATACTTCATCTTCACTCTTTGAGATGTGTAGCAGTGGCCCTACATCAGGGCCTCAATGCAAGTTTCTCCGAGTGATGGAAACACCAAAAATTTTTGGCGACTGTGAAGCCAAGTGATTTTAAGATAAAGAAAAATGACAAACAAAAAAATGATTTGCCTTTAAGGAGGCTAACCTAATACATTTCGAAACATAGATGAATTCAAAAAAGAGATAATCATCGAAATGAATACAATCCTCAATTTATAGGCTCACAGAACCTTCTTCAGGCGGACTGGGATGATTATTCAGATGTTGTCAATGAGGGAAGAGACAGACTGGTTCGGCCTCATTAGGCCTCGTCAGTGTCCCATAATAATAATAAAATAGTTCTGTTTTTCCAATGGTTTTTTCGATGAAATATCAATAATTATGCACTCGTTTTCTTTTATTGAACAATATTTAGTGTACTTTCGAATGACATATCAATTTTTGTGCTAGCTGTTCATCCTCCGCCATTACATCATGGCTTATATGATAACAACGAAAAACTCTTAAAATTTCGAACCTAAATTTGCTCTATTTCAAAGCTATCTTATCTTATCTTGTAGCAAATTTATTGCGCCTTCCGAATATGTGGTCAAAAATGAATAACGATCATTTTGGAGAAAAAACTCGAAATATTTCGTGAAATCAAGAAATGTTAAATTGAAGAATAACCGTCAACATTTTGACCATGTGTGTTATATGACATTTTTTGTTGCGAATCACTTGTTTAATCACCCTTGAAGTTTGGCCACTTTAAAAGTAGACACCCTGTATAAAAATTTGAAAATCAATTTAAACGTACGTGGTGAAGCATAATCAAATTCTTCCTTCGTAATACCAGCTAACAGTGGGACATGATTAAATTTTCCTTCACGAATTAACTTGGCTGGATGATCAGTCAAGAATCTTTCTTGTCCGAAATCTAATTCGACAGTTGGCCTCCAAAGCAAAATAGGCTCTTTTTCTATTTCCTACGAAAAATTTGGTGAAGCTCTGGCACAACCAACACGACATGCTTACATATAGTTTTGGTAACGAATTTCCCAATTCTTCTGCTGATTTTCCTTCAAACACTTCACTAGATTGCTGTTGTATCAACTGGACATCCAACGATTTTAGCTTGTCTTTTAGTCACATCTAATGGTGTCTGCCTATTGGAAAATTTCCTATGTCTGTTGGACCACTTATTATTCCTTATGAAAGAGCCCCTTGGACATTGGTGATACCAAATGCAGACTTACGCTAACAGCACCTGAGCTACTACCAAATAGAGTTACAGAGTTTGAATCTCCTCCAAAAGCTTCTATATTTGTTTTTACCCATTTCAAAGCTGCTACCTGATCTTTCAAACCATTGTTACCAATTGCTTCTTTGTCTCCAGTACTGAGGAAACCTAGGAAAATTGTAGATACTAGATATTTCAGATAAGTTTAGAAGTGGTCATACCAAGTGCTCCTAATCTATAATTCAGAGTCACCAGAACGATGTCTTGATTCATGAAATACTGTGGACCAGCTGTGGTACTTCTGCCAGTAGATGTTAAAAACCCACCATAATGTAGATATACTATAACAGGTCTTTTTGGATTGTCTTTTTCGTTTGGTAACTGGAATAACAGAATATACTTGAGGTTTTCTGAAGATATTTGAAGGGTTTTCCAATAATAGGTGTTATTTTGAATATCCCGCTATTTCGGTAGATGTCACGTTTGAAGCTGTCATTTTCTGACATTAGACAAGTAGAAACTACGCCATTAATAAAAATGAAACGATACACGCTTCAAGAATGCACTGAAATTATTATAATTCACTATAAAAATGGTGAAAATTTGGCAGAGACGGTTTGTGAAACTGGAAAATTTTTGGGTCGTCGTGAAGCACCTTGTCGGATCGTAATAAGGAAATTGGTGGAAAAATTCGAGCTGTTGGGACAAGTTAGTGATGTGAAGAATAAAACCTGTGCACGTCGCTCAAGAACAGCCGAGAATATTGCTGTAGTAGCCGAAAGTATTGAAGAATACCCAGGTTCTTCCACTCCTCCGTCGTTTTGGAATGAGGCATTGCACAAACGTCATTACACCGTATTTTGCATAGAGATCTGGGTTCTTAAGGCTCATAAAGTTCAGTTAACACAAAGAACTCAAGCCGGCCGATCATCAACAACGTCGTGTCTTTGCTGATTGGGTCGTTGGAATGCATGAAAATGATCCGGAATTCCATCGAAAAATCATCTTGAGTGATGAGGCCATTTCCACCTCGGTGGCTTCGGCAACACGCGACGAAATTGTCGCATCTGGGGCTCGGAAAACCCAAGAGTTATTGTTGAAAAGCCTATCTATCCTCAACGTGTGACTGTTTGGTGCAGTTTATGGTCCGGTGAAGTCATTGGACCTTCCTTTTTCGAAAAATAGGCCGGTGCAACAGTTACGGTAAATGGATTGCGCTATCGATAGAAGATTAATATTTTTTCATGACCGAAATTGGATAGTATTCATTTGAACAACGTTTTGCTTTCAGAAAAACGGCGCTACGTGCCACACAAGCAACGAAACTATTGATCTTTTGCGGGAAAAGTTTCCGGACCGTGTTATCTCTTGAAGAGGAAAAATGGCATTTTTGTTTGAATATCAAAATAACACCTCTTATTGTAAAACCCTTTATTATTTAAACTTACCTTAGTTGTGTATACATTGAGCAAGAGACAATCTTCAGAAACAGGATCTTTTGTTGGCTGTGGACAGACAGGGCCATCTTCTTTGGCATCGTATACGCCTTCGTGCTTTTTGATCGGTTTAGGGGGCTGTTGCAACAACAAAAATCTCATTTCCGATCAAAGAAAAAGGAAAGGAGATACAGAAAGAGGTTATCAAATATTTCATTAAGAAAAATGACTAAATGTTCCTCAAATCTTGAGGTGGATTCTGTTACTATGCTATTGAAATCAATTCAAAGTTTTAAATGCAGAATGTAAAGAGTGTACACTCTTAACTGGAATGTAGAGTGGTTTCTTTTCACTTTACCTACTGCTTTTTCACATCATCCTGTAACATGTCTTTCAACAATAACTTTTTGGTAAACGTTTTTTCATGTAGAGTCCCTACCTTGAATCTCAATTCATTGATGGGAGCCTCTGCATATCTGATACCTCTGAAGGAAAATATTGGGTTTTCCGAAAGATTATTCAGTAGAGAACCTTGATATCTTCCGTGTGTGCCGAAACTATCGGATATGAGTGCTGAGTGAGTACTACCATAAATAACACTTGAAAATTATGAGGAATATGGTGGGAATCATTCTGAAAATAATACAAATTATCAATCCAGCTATGTGGATGCGTAACTATCTCATCTTATATGGGACTGCTTTGACATAATGTTTGGTTTTCTATCCCTTTCGCTCTGAGGCAACTCAAGACTTTTGGACCTAGCTCCCCATATTCTGACCGTTTCGAAAATGTCATATATTTACCTACACAAGTCTCGTTGGATTGATCTGCCATTTTCTAACTTGCATGTTTTTTCAGAAAATAGCAGATACTATTTAAACTATCATTGATTTCCATATCACTCCAGAGGACCGTATTTCGATTTTTGAGATCTGCCATGAAGACAAATATATACCTACATTAAATAGAATATATACTTGATATTAGCAGACCAATCTTTGCGATTTCCATTAAAAATTTGGATTTCTGTCATTAATTGGCATTTCTTTGTAGTGTTCCTAATTCACTGTAAGATTCTCATCTTCCATCTCTACAAATATCTGTTTTCTGAGTAAATTAACGACTATTTACATACTCACCTGGAAAATAATCTCTTCGACGACAATTGTCATGCAAAATATGCCACTTTACGATCTGATAATTTCACTGAAATATTTACCGAAGAAGTAGTATTATTTTAGGTGGAAGAATCAATAATTCATCGTAAAATTCTCAAAGAAAAAACCGCTCTAGGAATTCAAAATGATAAGTACTTTGAATTTTTTATGGAAATAAGAATATTCAATATTGAGGTATTTGTTGAACTCTTATCTAACACAAAAATGTTTTCACATTTTGCATTGCAAATATTTCTACTTTTTCGATCGACAAAAATTAACTTTCATACAGTATATCATATTAGGTATACTGTTTGAGGAACCAAAAACAATATACTTCTGCAGAGAAGTAATTTTTGTATAATTGAAATGTCCAGGATCTGTTTTTAGCATGAATGAGGATTTGAATAACTTGCAAAAATATAGATGGAATCTTATAACTCATTATTTCTTACTGAAATAAATCTTGTCATTATAGAATTCGACTTGTATATTTGCATCTGTTGAATAAAATTCAATTTCCATTGAACATTTGCAATCTGTATTTGAAGATTGGGATATGCCTGATGTAGCTCTTACACATATTTTCTTTGTGATGTGGTTGACATATTATGTTCTCAATTATCAGAAAATTTCTCAGACGAATTGATGGAAATTAATGTCTTCTTTGACGAATGAAAAAATTAGTTTATTGAAGTAATACTTGAATTTATGTGTGTATTTGAAAGGATAAAACTTTGAATATAAAGTGGAACTTCCCTATAACGAAAGCACTCAATGCGCAAAAAAAATCGTTATGAAAGGAAAATTTCGTTATATAGAAAATTTGGTTCTATAGTCGGCAATGTCGCGGTCGACTTCACTGATAAATTTAATTCTGTCATTCAAACTTAAGCACTTTCTTTTAGACAGTTTCGCACCACTTTTCAAACTAGCCTAATGGTTAGATTGAAACCAAACAGCCAGGGTGTATTAATAGGGTTTCAGAAGGATCTCTCTGCTCGACGTTATGATTGACTGATGCTCTTTGAATATTTCGTTATAGAGAGAATTTTCTTCGTTTTAAA
This sequence comes from Propylea japonica, assembly GCA_013421045.1. Taxonomy (NCBI): domain Eukaryota; kingdom Metazoa; phylum Arthropoda; class Insecta; order Coleoptera; family Coccinellidae; genus Propylea; species Propylea japonica. Next base: position 22,661,342 of record CM024247.1, on the reverse strand, counting down.
GGGTGTTTTTAACATGAAATTTGGATTCAAGGTGAAATGTCTGGAACGAAATTCGTTATACAGAGAAATTCGTGATACAGACGTTCGTAATAGGAAAGTTCCACTGTATTTATAGCAAATAACTCTAACTCTTGATTATGGAAAATTTATTTAAATATGGGCTATTTTCATCTATTCCGCGTCTTATATTTAAAGTTCGGCTAGCATTTGCTAGCCATTGTCAGAAAAAAACACTCATTTCTTGTAACATTCGGAAATGCTTGTCATTTTTCACAATTCTCAGAAACAACCATCGGTGACTTTAATCTAATTTGGATTGGATCAAAGTCAAACAATTCATATGATATTTTTTAAGCCAGATCTCATTATTAGGAATTCTTTTGAGATCAACAGACGGTTGACTGCTTCACCGATAAACCCATTAATCAACCATTCTGCTTTTTCGGTTTTTTGAATAAGTTTTCATTATTAACATTATTTTGGGGATGTCCAATCATTTCTGTGTACAGAAAAAAAACCAAATCGTGCTTAATTTGTTTTTATTGTTGTGGATATTGTGAAAAATATTTTGTAACAAACAATATCTAATGTAAATTCCTATGTTAGAATTTAATTAGTAAGAAATATCAAGGGCGTGTCTCTGAGATGCTGGAAACAGTTTGTCCCATTCAGCATAACGATCTTCATGCAGTTTTTTCTCTAGTCGTAAAATCTCGCCAATATCCATGTAAATCTGGGAGTTCAAATCATAAGCTGGCCACTGGGCAAAATCTAGTCTTCCACAGCTCCTCACGATCGGTTTTCTGCATACATGAAAAAATTATACATAAAGTGAAAATATTTAAGTACATAAATGAATTTTTGAAATGAAACTAAACGGTTTTCCAATAAGAGGTGTTATTTTGAAAGCCCGCTATTTCGGTAGATGTCACCTTTGAAGCTGTCGTTTTTTGACATTTGACAAGAAGAAACTATGCCATCGATAAAAATGAAAAGATACACGCTTCAAGAACGCATTGAAATTATTAAAATTCACTTTAAAAATGGTGAAAATTTGGCATTTCGTAAAACTCGAACATTTTTGGGTCGTCGTGAAGCACCTTGTCGCACCGCAATAAAAAAATTTGTGGAAAAATTCGAGCTGTTGGAACAAGTTAGTGATGTGAAGAATAAAACCCGTGCACGTCGCTCAAGAACGGCCAAGAATATTGCTGCTGTAGCCGAAAGTGTTGAAGAAAACCCAGGCTTGTCCATTACTCGTCGTTCTATGGATTTAGGCATTCCACAAACGTCATTACATCTATTTTACATAAATATTTGGGTTTTAAGGCTTATAAAGTTCAGTTGATACAAGAACTCGAGCCGGCCGATCATCAATAACGTCGTGTCTTTGCTGATTGGGTCGTTGAAAACGCATGAAAATGATCCGGAATTCCATCGAAAAATCATCTTGAGTAATGAGGCCCATTTCCACTTCGGTGGCTTCGGCAACAAGCAAAATTGTCGCATCTGGGGCTCGGAAAACCCAAGAGTTATTGTTTGAAAAGCCTCTCTATCCTCAAAGTGTGACTGTTTGGTACGGTTTATGGTCCGGCGGAGTCATTGGACCTTACTTTTTCGAAATGAGGGTGGAGCAACAGTTACGGTGAATGGATTGCGCTTTCGAGAGATGATTAATGATTTTTATGGCCGAAATTGGATAGTTTTGATCTGGAAACGTTAAATTTCAACAAGACGTGCGGTTGGTAAAAGTTTTCGGACCGTGTTATCCCTCGAGCAGGTGATCACAATTGGCCACCGAGATCTTGTGATTTAACACCTTGCGACTTCTTTCTTTGGGGCCACGTGAAAGAGAAGGTCTACGTCAATAGCCCAGCGTCGATTCGAGAACTCAAAGATGGAATTCTTGAGCCTATCGAGGACAGGGCAGCCACTTTGCGTTTTGGTTATGGAAATTTTCATTGAAAGGGTATGGTCCTGTGAGTGTGGTCGTGGTGATCATTTGCCTGATGTTATTTTCCACTATTAACTTTTTTATAATGAAATGAATATCCGATCATTTATATTGAATAATGGCATTTTTCTTTGAATATCAGAATAATACCTCTCATTGGAAAACCATTTATTCAAACTTCAAATTTTTTGGATTGTTTATGGGGGGCTAAGCCAATTCTCTGAAAACGCCTCTGGTCAAGTGTAACCACAAGTTCACAAATAAATTGAGTAGTATAATTGATTTACTCACCCATAGGTCGCAAAATTGCTCCAATAATGTGGTGATTTTTTCCACAGTCCTGAATTCAACACTATGTATTCCAAATTGTGGAGTAACAGACGGAGTATAGAACAAATAAAGGGTGTCGTCTAAATGAACAGTTCCTGAAAATAATCGATAAGATCAAACCTGTCAAGACTATAGAACCTAGTTTAATAGAAATATTATTGGGCTATTGTCTTCACTTGAGCTTCTTCTATTCACTGTTTCGGCCAACATTTCCAGCTGTCTTCAGGAAAAACACTTTACATTTGTAACTTTCTTTGAAAAAGTGAGGGAACTTACCATAAGGAACTGTTCCATTACTTTCAGGTGTGTAAAAAAAACTGTACTTTCCGCTATAACTGAATCTATATAATAAACAGAGTGTTTACTATACTCAGCCATCAATCTGACAGCCCTATTGACAGCGAATCCTGTATGAGCTTCGTTCAATAACTGAAAGAAATCAATTGATTATTTATTTTTTGTCTAATTCACCCTCTTTTATTACCTCAGCTAATTGTCCTTGTGTTGAATTATCAATCTTTTTGTCGTCGAAGTAGAAAGATTTTAAGGATCTACTTATTGTTTTGGAACGATTTGTATATCTTTCGTACAGACAAACGATCGGAGCATATTTTTCCCATTCGTTGTTTCAACTTCTGAAGAAGATTCTCATTTCTGAGAAACTCTGAAAAACACCACTTTTAATTACTCAATGAAAGTATAAGTACAGTTTTATTTTCGTTGATATAAAGCGAAGAAGGAGACATTTATTTTCTGGAAAATAACTAATCCATTCATTTCTGAAGAACTATTCGAACAAATTAGTTTTTTAAAGAATTCTACTGAACTATTCCAAATCGAATTATTCATGAACGATTTCAACCGAGGCGTTTAAGACCACTTCCGGCTCAAAATTATAAACTTTTGGGCCAAACGATAGCCCGCTGAGCCCCTTGTTACAAGTTGAATGAAATACATACGTGTGGATACATAGGAAAACTCATCTTTGGTAATCCCAGCTAATACAGGGACATGCTGGAATTTCCCTTGCCGAATCAACTTGACAGGATCATCAGTCAAGAATCTTTCCTGGCCAAAATCTTGCTCAACTACTGGTCTCCAGATCAGTGGAGGTTGATCTGCAATTTCCTGAAAAAACACGTTAAAGGAGTCGAGTCAGCAGATCTGAAATACTCACATATAATTTGGGCAACGAATTCGCTAACTCTTCTGCTGATTTTCCTTTCAAACACTTCACCAAGTTTGCTGTTGTGTCAACTGGGCATCCAACAGCCTTAGCTTGTCTCTTAGCTACATCCAGTTGATTTTTTCCAAGTGGAATATTTCCCAGATCCGACGAGCTGCTTATTATAACGTTATGGAAGAGGCCTTTGGACATTGGTGATACCAAATGTAAAGTTGTACTTACGGCACCTGCACTATATCCAAATAAGGTAATAGCGTTGGATCACCACCAAAGGCTTCAATGTTTGCTTTCACCCACTTCAAAGCAACAACCTGATCCTTCAATCCATTGTTACCAATCGCTTCTTTGTCTCCAGTGCTGAGGAAACCTAGAGGAACATAAAAGACCATAATATTCTGCTTTTATAATGTAGTTATACATACCAAGAGTTGCCAATCTATAATTCAGAGTTACCAATACAATATCTTGATTCAAGAAATATTGTGGACCAACTGTGGTGCTTCTACCACTGGAAAAAATGAATCCTCCATAGTGTAGATATACTATGACAGGTCTTTTAGTATTATCTTTTCCATCAGGCAACTGAAATTAGAGTAATGAGTCCCTGTTGAGAAATGATCTGGTCTGAGCTTACCTTGGTGGTGTATACATTGAGCATGAGACAATCTTCAGAAATTGGATCTTTTGTTTGTTGAGGACAACTGGGCCATCTTCTTTGGCATTGTAGACTCCTTCGTGCTTTTTAACTGGAACTGGAGGCTGTAGGAATATAATTCAGAACATTGAGATGTGAATGACTCCATAAGTACAATAGGAAATTAAGACTAGATAAGAGGAAGTTGTTTGGCATAAGGAGAAATTTGCTTCGGCATAATATGAAACGCTCTAAGCTAAATTACTTTGTTTGTTTTATTACAGAAAATGTCAAAATTCTCACGACTCGCTAGTTATTTAACTATCTATGTGAGTTATTCATATAAGAATTGGCAAATCTACTCTGAATTACTTGCCTTGAATCTCAGTTCGTTGATAGGAGCTTCTGCATATCTGATACCTCTGAACGAATATATTGGTTTTCCAAATGAATTATTCAGTAAAGATCCTTGGAATTTGCCCAACGGAGCTGATACTAGAGGTGGTGGGTTTTGAGTGAGAACTATCTGAAATAATCCTGCAAAGACTAGTGGAAACACTGGAAGATTCATGCTGTAATAAATAGAACAAATATAAATTTCAAGTCTACTAAATGATTCGGAGTCAATAGATTTTGAGCTCTTCTTCATATTGGGAAAATGATAAATCCGGTTTGAATATCCTGAGAGCTATTGAGTTTTATCTATTCAACTGAAATTTAAATAAGAAATTCGGACAAAACGATAGATAGCATGCTGCTTTTTACGGAACATGCCCCCAAAAAGGAAACTGAGTAAAACGTGTATAATATAAAATGAATAGATATTGCAGAATGAAAATAAAAAACATAATTCAAAAGTCTTCATATCAGAATTTCTACTAAATATTCGCAAAAAATTGAACTCTGTATTCTATTGAAAATCGGTTGAGGGAACTTAAAATTTTCAAGGATTTCTATACGTACCTATAGTGTAAGTAATTTGTTATTTTCGTCGACTTTCCGAAGAAAATTGAATAGAATTCAACTCACACGGAAAATGTTTTTTACCAGGTTTTCACTGGTTTTCCAGTCATGAACTACCTATTTGCTTAGTCGAAATTCCTTTTAAACAATACTTATCAACAAGTATTTATTCTTTGAATATCGATAAATCATTCAGGAATTTTACAAGAAAAGCGGAACTAAGAATTTCAAACGATAATGTTGTTGGTTGAATGGTATTTCTATGCAAATAAAGATATTTTCAAATTCAGACATTTGTCTGTTTCTGAACGAAATTATATGAATGAAAGAAATAAAATTTTCTTTATTTGTCAGGGTTATGGTGTACGTCAATGGTTGGTTTATTTAAGCGATTCATTCATTTTATGGGTGCGCAGTTGATTAAATGATACCATATAAAGGGTTTCCATTAAGAGGTGTTATTTTGATATTCAAGGAAAAATGCCATTTTTCAATATAATTGATCGGATGTTTATTTCATTATAAAGAAGAACCTATGCCGTAATAGTGGAAAATACATCAGGCAAATGACCACCACAACCACGCTTACAGGACCATATCCTTTTAAAGAAATTTTCCATAACCAAATCGCAAAGTGGCTGCCCTCGATAGCCTCACGAATTCTATCTTTGAGGCCTTGAATCGACGCTGTGCTATTGGCGTAGAACTTTTCTTTCACGTGGCCCCAAAGGAAGAAGTCGCTAGGTGTTAAATCGCAAGATCTAGGTGGCCAATTGTGATCATCTCTTCGAGAGATAACACGGTCCGGAAACTTTTCCCGCAAAAGACCAATGGTTTCGTTGCTTGTGTGGCACGTAGCGCCGTCTTGTTGTAGGTAAAGATTTTATGAGGTCAATTTACGAAAATCCCATTATTTCCATTTTGCTGTTTCTGTTCTGTCAATGAGTTATTATTTTTATTCAGTTTGTGCTTCCCAATCATTTATGTGCACGGATGAAAAAAATCATGCTTAATTTGTTTTTATTGTGGTTGATATTGTGAAAAATATTTCGTTACAATCAATATCGAGTGTATTTTTTTTCATCAGAATTTATTAATAAGAAATATCTAGGACATGTCTTTGAGAGGCTGGAAACAGTTTGTCCCATTCAGCAAATCGATCTTCATAAAGTTTTTCTCTGGGCGTAAGAATCTCGCCAATATCCAAATATGTCTGGGCATTATTATCATAAGCTGGCCACTGGGCAAAATCTAATCTTCCACAACTTTTCACGATTGGTTTTCTGAAATGACACAAGAAAATTATAAATATTTTATCAAGAAATCCTTCTGTACAAGTAATGCAGTTAGTTGAATACTTTAACATTCAAGCGCAATTCGTTCGGGTGCACTGTGAAAAAATAACTGGAGAAATTTGATAAACCCCCCCCTCACTAAGAATGTTTAGATCGCTCATTCATTTTTATTCTTGAAATATAAATATGTATATGAATTTCCGAAATAAAACTATTAAGTTAATTAAATAATTTTTTAAAATTGCTTAGGGGGGGCGAAAAAAATTTATCGGAAACACCCTCTGGTCAAGTGTAACCACAGAGAAATTGAGAAGTATGAAAAATGTTCTTACCCATAGGTAGCAAAATTGCTCAATAATGTGGTGATTTTTTCCACAGTCCTGAATTCAACACTATGTATCCGAATTGAGGAGTTATAGACGGAGTATAAAACAAATAAAGAAGATCATCCGAATGGACAGTTCCTGAAAATAATGAAAATTAAACCTGTTGAAACTATTGGACCTGTTGTGATACATCTCCAAACTATATCAGAAGGGTTTTGAAAAGAGCTATAGTTGCAACAAATTCGAAATTGTTTTAGAATAAGTTGCATTTTCTAGAAAAAAAATTCAGAAAGCTTCGTTCATTGGTGGAGCAATGAGGCTATTACCATTTTGTAGATAACTTGAGATTGATACTAAATATATAAATGCAAAATCTCTGCATGATCGGAATAATATTCTGGAAATTATTGAAAAACTGAAATATGAAATAACTTGCCAATCAAAAAATTGAATTATATGCTTCTGATGATGCAACCCTCTTGAAATTTTGCATGTACATTCAGTATATCAATCTCCATACACAAAATGAATTTCAGTCGAATCAGATATCTTGTTATGGAAATATAGACATTTTACATTTCAATATTCCAATTGAATTTTCTATGGTTCAGATAATGCGATCCTCTTGAAGTTTTGCATGAACATTCAGTATATCAATCTTCATTCAAAAAATGAATTCCATTCGAATCGGATATCTTGTTATGAAAATATGAGGTTTCTTCTTTTCAGTACTCCATTTGAATTTTCTATGGTTCTCTTTACACCATGGCCATAACATTTTACACGAGGCTTATTAGGAGCATCTTGCATGTGGCCGCAACCACATTTCATTTCGATTAGTTTCGTTTTGTCTGAGATATTGAGGAACAAAAATTTTGAATGGCCATATTTAATGGAACACCCCGTACGATTAGGCTGGTTAACGAGGCATTTGAGACCCGAACTCATCCTGAAAGTCTCAAATCTTCAGTACAATCCCTTCGAAAGTTATCGTGCTAACGGAAAGACGGACGGTCGGCCCCACGGACAGAATTCAATTTGACCAAGAATTCGTCATCAGGGGGTCAAACCCTTTCGTTTGATACCACTTTCGGCTCAAAATTCGAAAATAACAGACATTTGGGCAAAACGATATAGCATTCATGTAAGCAGATTGAGTAAAACGAGCGCTCAAAAACAGAGGAAACTGACTTACCATAAGGAACTGTTCCATTACTTTCAGGTGTGTAAAAGAAACTATACTTTCCCTTATAACTGAATCTGTAATAATAAACAGATTGTTTATTATACTCAGCCAATAACCTAACAGCTCTATTGACGCCAAAGCCTGTAGAAGCATCATTGAATAACTGAAAAAATTAACTTTCATTATTTTTGTCTTTCTATTTGATCCTCTCCTATTACCTCAGCTAATTGACCTTGTGTTGAATTATCAATCTTTCTGTCGTCGAAGTAGAAAGATTTCAAAGATTTACTTATTAATTTGGAACGATTTGTATTCCTTTCGTACAGAAAAACGATTGGTGCATATTTTTCCCATTCATTGTTCAACTTCTGGACAAGATTTTCATTTTTAAGCACAACTGAAAGAATACCACAGTCAATTACTCAATAATAGTATATAAGCAAAGATTATAGAGGTACTTCATAGTAGTAGAAGAAGACCACTATCGTCTCAAAATTCTCAAACTTTCAAGCAAAACCATAATAGAACGAATATTGACTTTATATTGAAATCTGTTAAACTTTCGAAGGAGTTGAAAAAACTACATGCCTGTAGAAACAAAGGCAAACTCATCTTTGGTTATTCCAGCTAACACAGGTACATGCTGAAATTTGCCTTGACGAATCAACTTAACAGGGTCATCAGTTAAGAATCTTTCTTGGCCAAAATCTTGCTCAACAACTGGCCTCCAAATCAATGGTGGCTGATCTGCAATTTCCTGAAAAAGTCAGTTGAAGCAGTCGCATCAGAAGATCTTGAAAACTTACATATAATTTGGGCAACGAATTCGCTAACTCATCTGCCGATTTTCCTTTCAAACACTTCACCAAGTTTGCTGTTGTATCAACAGGGCATCCAACAGCTCTAGCTTGTCTCTTGGCAACATCCAATTGGTTTCTTCCAACTGGAATATTTCCCAGATCCGATGAGCTGCTTATTATAACGTTATGGAAGAGGCCTTTGGACATTGGTGATACCAAATGTAGAGTAGCGCTTATGGCACCTGCACTATATCCAAATAAGGTGATAGCGTTTGGATCACCACCAAAGGCTTCAATGTTTGATTTCACCCATTTCAAGGCAACAACCTGATCCTTCAAGCCATTGTTACCAATCGCTTCCTTGTCTCCAGTGCTGAGGAAACCTAGATGAACATAAATAAAATATCATAAAATATCATAAAATTCTGCTTTAAGGCTGAAGATATACATACCAAGAGTTGCCAATCTATAATTCAGAGTTACCAAAACAATATCTTGATTCAAGAAATATTGAGGACCAACAGTGGTGCTTCTACCACTGGAAAAAATGAATCCTCCATAGTGTAGATATACTATGACAGGTCTTTTAGTATTATCTTTTCCATCAGGCAACTGAAATTAGAGTATTGAGTCCACGTTGAGAAATTATCTTATTTGAGCTTACCTTGGTTGTGTATACATTGAGCAGGAGACAATCTTCAGAAACTGGATCTTTTGTTTGTTGGGGACAAACTGGACCATCTTCTTTGGCGTTGTAGACTTCTTCGTGCTTTTTGACTGGAACTGGAGGCTGTAGAAATATAATTTAAAATATTGAGATGTGAATGATTCGATAAGTACAATAGGAAATTGAGACTAGATAAGAGGAAGTTATTTGGCATAAGGAAAAATTTGCTTCGGCATAATATAGAATGCTATAAGCTAAATTACTTTGTTTGTTTTATTACAGAAAATGTCAAAATTCTCACAACTCGCCAGTTATTTAACTATCTATGTGAGTTGTTCTTATAAGGATTGGCAAATCTACTTTGAATTACTTGCCTTGAATCTCAATTCGTTGATAGGAGCTTCTGCATATCTGATACCTCTGAACGAATATATTGGTTTTCCAAATGAATTATTTAGTATAGATCCTTGGAATCTGCCCAATGGAGCTGATACTAGAGGTTGTGAGTTTTGAGTGAGTACTATCTGAAATAATCCTGCAAAGACTAGTGGAAACACTGGAATATTCATGCTGTAATGAATAAAACGAATATAAGTCTACTAATTGATGTGAAGTCAATAGATTTTACGTGCTTGTTCGTATTGGGAAAACTATTAATCCGATTTGAATATCCTGAGTACTTTTTGTTTTATTTTATTCGAATAAGGTTCTTTTCGGTATTTGAAACAAGATTTCCCTTGCGGTTTTTTTAGGTACTTGAACTACATGAAACGAAGTGTAGGGAATTATTATATCATCGACATCGATTTCCATATGTATGTATAGTGTAATTTGTGATTTTTGTCGTATTTGCGAAAAATATTGAATAGATTTCAACTCACACGGACGATACTATTTTCCTAGGTTTTCACTGGTTTTCCAGTCATGAACTACCTATTTGCTTAGTTGAAATTCCTTTTAAACAATACTTATCAACAAGTATTTATTCTTTGAATATCGATAAATCATTCAGGAATTTTACAAGAAAAGCGGAACTAAGAATTTCAAACGATAATGTTGTTAGTTGTATGGTATTTCTATGCAAATAAAGATATTTTCAAATTCAGGCATTTGTCTGTTTCTGAACAAAATTATATGAATGAAAGAAATGTAATTTTCTTTATTTGTCAGGGTTATGGTGTACGTCAATGGTTGGTTTATTTAAGCGATTCATTCATTTTATGGGTGCGCAGTTGATTAAATGATACCATATAAAGGGTTTTCCATTAATGGGTGTTATTTTGATATTCAAGGAAAAATGCCATTTTTCAATATAATTGATCGGATGTTTATTTCATTATAAAGAAGAACCTATGCCGTAATAGTTGAAAATACATCAGGCAAATGACCACCACGACCACGCTTACAGGACCATATCCTTTTAAAGAAATTTTCCATAACCAAATCGCAAAGTGGCTGCCCTCGATAGCCTCACGAATTCTATCTTTGAGGCCTTGAATCGACGCTGTGCTATTGGCGTAGAACTTTTCTTTCACGTGGCCCCAAAGGAAGAAGTCGCAAGGTGTTAAATCACAAGATCTAGGTGGCCAATTGTGATCATCTCTTCGAGAGATAACACGGTCCGGAAACTTTTCCCGCAAAAGACCAATGGTTTCGTTGCTTGTGTGGCACGTAGCGCCGTCTTGTTGTAGGTAAAGATTTTATGAGGTCAATTTACGAAAATCCCATTAGTTCCATTCTGCTGTTTCTGTTCTGTCAATGAGTTATTATTTTTATTCAGTTTGTGCTTCCCAATCATTTATGTGCACGGATGAAAAAATCATGCTTAATTTGTTTTTATTGTGGTTGATATTGTGAAAAATATTTCGTAACAATCAATATCAATTTTTTTTTCATCAGAATTTATTAATAAGAAATATCTAGGACATGTCTTTGAGAGGCTGGAAACAGTTTGTCCCATTCAGCATATCGATCTTCATAAAGTTTTTCTTTGGGCGTAAGAATCTCGTCAATATCCAAATATGTCTGGGCATTATTATCATAAGCTGGCCACTGGGCAAAATCTAATCTTCCACAACTTCTCACGATTGGTTTTCTGAAATGACACAAGAAAATTATAAATATTTTATCAAGAAATCCTTCTGTACAAGTAATGCAGTTAGTTGAATACTTTAACATTCAAGCGCAATTCATTCGGGTGCACTGTGAAAAAATAACCCTCACTAAGAATTTTTAGATCGGTCATTCATTTTCATTCTTGAAATATAAATATGTATATGAATTTCCGAAATTAAACTATTAAGTTAATTAAATAATTTTTTTCAAATTGCTTAGGGGGGGCGAAACAAATTTACCGGAAACACCCTCTGGTCAAGTGTAACCACAGAGAAATTGAGAAGTATGAAAAATGTTCTTACCCATAGGTAGCAAAATTGCTCCATAATGTGGTGATTTTTTCCACAGTCCTAAATTCAACACTATGTATTCCGAATTGAGGAGTTATAGACGGAGTATAAAACAAATAAAGAAGATCATCCAGATGGACAGTTCCTGAAAATAAGAAAAATTAAACCTGTTAAAACTATTGGACCTGTTCTACTACATCTCCAAAATATCTCAGAAGGGTTTTGAAAAGAGCTATAGTTGTAACAAATTCGAAATTGTTTTTCGAATAAAGTTGCATTTTCTAAAAAAAAAATTAAGAAAGCCTCGTTCATTGGTGGAGCAATGAGGCTATTACCATTTTGTAGATGACTTGAGATTTATCCATACTAATATTATAAATGCGAAAGTAACTCTGTCTGTCTGTCTGTCTGTTACTCTTTCACGCCTACACGGCTGAACGGATTTTGATGAAATTTGGTATGGTGATAGATGATAACCTAGAAATGGTCATAGGCTATAAATAATCACGCCATCGTTCTTAGGGGGTAGGCAGTAGGCAGATAACTAAATTGAGTTAGTGATTTTTAGTCGTTTTTGTTGGGACTTTTGCTCTTTCACGTCTAAACGGCTGAACAGATTTTGATGAAATTTAGTAAGGTAATAGATGGTTACCTAAAAACGGATATAAGATCAAAATGATCACGTCATCGTACTTAGGGGGTAGGAAGTAGGCAGAAAACTGAATTGAGTTAGTGATTTTTTTTATGGTTTTTGCTGGGAGTTTTGCTCTATCATGCCTAAACGGCTGAACGGATTTTGATGAAATTTGGTATGGTGATAGACGATAACCTAGAAATGGTCATATGCTATAAATAATCACGCCATCGTTCTTAGGGGGTAGGCAGTAGGCAGATAACTCAATTGAGTTAGTGATTTTTAGTCGTTTTTGTTGGGACTTTTTACTTTTTCACATCTAAACGGCTGAAAAGATTTTGATGAAATTTAGTAATGTAATAGATGGTTACCTAAAAACGGATATAAGATCAAAATGATCAAGTCATCGTACTTAGGGGGTAGGAAGTAGGCAGAAAACTGAATTGAGTTAGTGATTTTTTTTTATGGTTTTTGCTGGGAGTTTTGCTCTGTCATGCCTAAACGGCTGAACGGATTTTGATGAAATTTAGTTAGGTGATAGATAGTAACCTAGAAAAGGATAGGGGCTATTAATATTCATGCTATCGTACTTAAGGCGTAGGCAGTAGGCAGAAAACTAATTAATTAAGTTAGTGATTTTTAATCGTTTGTTTTAAAAGTTTACCTCATTCACGCCTTAACGTCTGAACGGATTTTTATAAGACTTGGTTAATATAAAGATAGGATCCTAGGCACGGACACAGGCTACTTTTTACGGCTGGAAAATACCTCATTCCCACGGAAATCTAGCGTGATCGTGTCAAGAAGCGCATGACGCCATAGCTACTGAAATGATTTTGATGTTTTTTTTTAACTGAGTGTTACTAAGACTTCAAGTTAGTATTTGAACACTTTTCTAACTTAGAGGGTCGGTAGGCGGACGAAGTCGCGGGTAAAAGCTAGTACTAAATATATAAATGCAAAATCTCTGCATGATCGGAATAATATTCTGGAAATTATTGAAAAACTGAAATATGAAATAACTTGCCAATCAAAAAATTAAATTATATGCTTCTGATGATGCAACCCTCTTGAAATTTTGCATGTACATTCAGTATATCAATCCCTATACACAAAATGAATTTCAGTCGAATCAGATATCTTGTTATGGAAATATAGACATTTTACATTTCAATATTCCAATTGAATTTTCTATGGTTCAGATAATACGACCCTCTGGAAGTTTTGCATGAACATTCAGTATATCAATCTTCATTCAAAAAATGAATTCCATTCGAATCGGATATCTTGTTATGAAAATATGAAGTTTCTTCTTTTCAATACTCCATTTGAATTTTCTATGGTTCTCTTTACGTTTACACTATGGCCATAACATTTTACACGACGCTTATTATGAGCATCTTGCATGTGGCCGCAACATTTCATTTCGATTAGTTTCGTTTTGTCTGAGATATTGAGGAACAAAAATTTTGAATGGCCATATTTAATGGAACACCCTGTACGATTAGGCTGGTTAACGAGGCATTTGAGACCCGAACTCATCCTGAAAGTCTCAAGTCTTCGGTACAATTCCTTTCGAAAGTTATCGTGCTAACGGAAAGACGGACGGTCGGCCCCACGGACAGAATTTAATTTGACCACGAATTCGTCATCAGGGACCCTATCGTTTGAGACCATTTTCGGCTCAAAATTCGAAAATAACAGACATTTGGGCAAAACGATTCAGCACTCATGTAAGTAGATTAAGTTGAACAAGCGATCAAAAACTGAGGAAACAGACTTACCATAAGGAACTGTTCCATTACTTTCAGGTGTGTAAAAGAAACTATACTTTCCCTTATAACTGAATCTGTAATAATAAACAGATTGTTTATTATACTCAGCCAATAACCTAACAGCTCTATTGACGCCAAAGCCTGTAGAAGCATCATTGAATAACTGAAAAAATTAACTTTCATTATTTTTGTCTTTCTATTTGATCCTCTCCTATTACCTCAGCTAATTGACCTTGTGTTGAATTATCAATCTTTCTGTCGTCGAAGTAGAAAGATTTCAAAGATTTACTTATTAATTTGGAACGATTTGTATTCCTTTCGTACAGAAAAACGATTGGTGCATATTTTTCCCATTCATTGTTCAACTTCTGGAGAAGATTTTCATTTTTGAGCACAACTGAAAGAAGACCACAGGTAATTACTCAATAATAGTATAAGCAAAGATAATAGAGGTACTCCATAGTAGTAGAAGTAGACCACTATCGTCTCAAAATTTTCAAACTTCCAAGCAAAACCATAATAGAACGTTGTTCCCCTATCAACAAGCACGTAAAAAACAAATATTGACTTTATATTGAAATCTGTTAAACTTTCGAATAAAGGGTTGAAAAAACTACATGCCTGTAGAAACAAAGGCAAACTCATCTTTGGTTATTCCAGCTAACACAGGTACATGCTGAAATTTGCCTTGACGAATCAACTTAACAGGGTCATCAGTTAAGAATCTTTCTTGGCCAAAATCTTGCTCAACAACTGGCCTCCAAATCAATGGTGGCTGATCTGCAATTTCCTGAAAAAATCAGTTGAAGCAGTCGAATCAGAAGATCTTGAAAACTTACATATAATTTGGGCAACGAATTTGCTAACTCATCTGCTGATTTTCCTTTCAAACACTTCACCAAGTTTGCTGTTGTATCAACAGGGCATCCAACAGCTCTAGCTTGTCTCTTGGCAACATCCAATTGGTTTCTTCCAACTGGAATATTGCCCAGATCCGATGAGCTGCTTATTATAACATTATGGAAGAGGCCTTTGGACATTGGTGATACCAAATGTAGAGTAGCGCTTATGGCACCTGAACTATATCCAAATAGTGTAATAGCATTTGGATCGCCACCAAAGGCTTCAATGTTGGCTTTCACCCACTTCAAGGCAACAACCTGATCCTTCAATCCATTGTTACCAATCGCTTCTTTGTCTCCAGTGCTGAGGAAACCTAGATGAACATAAAGTATCATAAAATTCTGCTTTAAGGTTGAAGGTAGGTATACATACCAAGAGTTGCCAATCTATAATTCAGAGTTACCAAAACAATATCTTGATTCAAGAAATATTGAGGACCAACAGTGGTGCTTCTACTACTAGAAAAAATGAATCCTCCATAGTGTAGATATACTATGACAGGTCTTTTAGTATTATCTTTTCCATCAGGCAACTGAAATAAGAGTAATGAGTCCACGTAGAGAAATTATCTGATTTGAGCTTATATACCTTGGTGGTGTATACATTGAGCAGGAGACAATCTTCAGAAACTGGATCTTTTGTTTGTTGAGGACAAACTGGACCATCTTCTTTGGCGTTGTAGATTCCGTCGTGCTTTTTGACCGGAACTGGAGGCTGTAGAAATGTAATTGAGAACATTGAGATGTAAATGAGTCGAAAAGTACAATAGGAAATTGTGACTAGATAAGAGGAAGTTATTTGGCATAAGGAGAAATTTGCTTCGGCATAATATAGAATGCTCTAAGGTAAATTACTTTATTTTTTTTATTACAATGTCAAAATTCTCACAACTCAATTATTTAACTGTCTATTGAGTTGTTCTTATAAGAATTGGCAAATCTACTTCGAATAACTTGCCTTGAATCTCAGTTCGTTGACAGGTGCTTCTGCATATCTGATACCTCTGAACGAATATATTTGTTTTCCAAATGAATTATTTAGTATAGATCCTTGGAATCTGCCCAATGGAGCTGATACTAGAGGTTGTGAGTTTTGAGTGAGTACTATCTGAAATAATCCTGCAAAGACTAGTGGAAACACTGGAAGATTCATGCTGTAATGAATAAAACAAATATAAGTCTACTGAATGACGTGAAGTCAATAGATTTTTACGCGTTTGTTCATATTGGAAAAACTATTAATCTGATTTGAATATCGTGAGATCTTTTTGTTCCATTTTATTGAAATAAGGTTCTTTCGGTAATTGAAACAAAATTAAACAAGATTTTCCCTTGAAGTTTTTTCAAGTATGTACTTGAAAGCTAAATGAAACGAAGTGTAGGGAATATTTAGGGAAAATATAAACTTCGACTTCCATTTGCATGTAATGTGTAATTTGTGATTTTCGTCGAATTTGCGAAAAATATTGAATAAAATTCAACTCACACGGAATATGATATTTTCGAGGATTTTCACTGGTTTTCCAGTCATGAACTACCTATTCGCTCATTTGAAATTCCTTTTAAACAATACTTATCAACAAGTATTTATTCTTTGAATATTGATACATCATTCAGGAATTTTACAAGAAAAGCTGAACTAAGAATTTCAAACGATAATGTTGTTGGTTGTATGGTATTTCTATGCAAATGAAGATATTTTCAAATTCAGGCATTCGTCTGTTTCTGAACAAAATTATATGAATGGAAGAAATGTAATTTTCTTTATTTGTCAGGGTTATGGTGTACGTCAATAGATGGTATATTTAAGCGATTCATTCATTTTATGGGTGCGCAGTTGTTGTAATGATACCATATATATATACAGGGTTTTCCTTTTAAGTTGTCCTATTAAACGTTTTTGGAGAAGTGGGAATATATCGTTCAGAAATTTTAGGCGGAGCCTTAAGGGTGAAGGAACTCTTTGCCTAAAATATTTTCAAGTCGACAGTGTTGCCACGTCTATCTCAAACACATATCTACTTCCTTATTTCAAGTGGAACTACCTATATTTTCATTTATGTATTGACTCAATACTAAATTTTCAGTATAAAGTACTAAAAAAAAATTCTTTACTGTTGCCAAGCTATGCATAAATTCTTGAAATTTTTGACATCTGTATTGCCAGTTTGGAAATGCAATATCTCGAATATTTTTTATGCGTATGGAACCAAACTCAGCAGTCTCATAGTAGAGAAATCATGCATTTATGTGGTACATTCAGTGTTTTGATACATCGTAAGGTTTTTCGAAGATATTGCTCCGAAAATGTGGAACTTCTCATCCTACCCTGAAATGGTTCCTTCCGGAAGTTATCGTAACAAAGCCTTCCCTACGATCGACAGTAAACTTCCGAAAGAAACAATATCAAAATTGAAATTTTGGTTAGGTTGAGGACTTGAATAGGAAAGTTGAATTCATGAATGAAAATATTGAAACCAACAGCTCTCAGGATATTCAAATTTGGAAAATCGATTTTTCTATACGAACATGTGTGCAAAAGCTACTGAATTCTCGTCTGAGCTTTCAATTTTTTTCATTTCAATTTAATTTCATTCAGTACCTATCGATACTTTTTTCTTTGCATGAATTGTCAGAAAAAAATCTGTTCTCCATTATGGATCATATGCATGTACTCGAAGAAGAATTAACAAAAATTCAAATTCAAAAGAATTTATTAAAGAGGTATCAACATTAACACATCTTAATAAGATATATTTTCAATTTTCTCGTATTGAGAAAGAGGAAGTAGTTTGTCCCATTCGGCATAACGTTTTTCATATAACTTTTCCTGTTGCTTCAAAACTTCTCCAATATCCAAATATTTCTGGGTTTTTGAATTGTAAGGTTCCCAATCTGCATAATCAACTCTTCCACAAGTCTCAGGTATCGGTTTTCTGAAATTGGAGAAAGTTAAAAACATCCAGATGATGCCAACGACAAAAAGAAAAAAGTATTATTCAGAGCTATCTCTGCACTGAAGAGACCCAATGGCTCGAAACATCTGTCTGTGGATGATATTATCTCTTTCTAGGATCTAGCTATTAGTTTGTTATTCTTATTTATCGATTATTATTCACTATTTTTGAATTTTATATTTCTACCAAACCTAGTTGTGTTTCAAAATATAATAATTTGAATTGAATTGATGTCTGGAAAGCTATATAGCACTGCTTTCAACTTACCCAGTTTTAGCAAAATTGCTCCATAATAAAGTCATTTGCATCGTTTTCTTGAAATCTTTATCGCCTTTCTCGAATTTTTTGAAAAAGACGGATTGGAACATGTAAATCAGGTCATCGTGATGGACAGCGCCTAGAAAACAATTGAATATCAATAGTTATTTAATCAACTAGGTTTTTAAAGAAAGCGACTTATGGTCAAGATATTTTAACGCGTGAGCGGAGCGAACGCGTTAATAGTTCGAGACCATTAGTCGCTCGATTAATAACCGAGTTGATTACAAGATTTTTCCGACGATCTCAATATGAATTGTGTATGAATTCTTGATTGAAATACATTTTCATTTTGCACAAGACATAAATTTGTCATAGTGAAATTTCTATGTTCCAGTAGAGTTTTGACATTTCTCGTAGTGCTTCTGAATACATACTTTGTGAACGGTTGCCATGAGGATTGCACATTAAAATGGCTAAAAAAAATTGAGCATTAAAATGGGGCATTAATGCTCAATTTCGTACACATTAAAATCACCTTATTTTATTTAGAGGTCGGCGGAAAACAACATTAATGAATTATTAAACACTTGAACTAACCATATGTGAGAGTATTGTTTGTTCCAGGCAAGTAAAAATGACTTTGTTTTCCTTTATAACTGAATCTGTAGTAGAATACCGGCTGAGAGTTCTTCGCAGAAAGTATTTTGACAGCTCTGTTGACAGCATAACCGCTCTGGGCTTCATTGAATAACTAAAAAAATAAATTTGAAGAAAATTTCGAATTAATGAGAAAGGTTTTGACTTACCTCGGATAATTGGATCTGGGACGAATTATCAATTTTTTTGCCCCCGAAGTAGAAGGATTTCAAACCTTTACTAATTGATTTGGAACGCTCTGTATTCCTTTCGTACAAGAAGAATATTGGAGCATATTTTTCCCATTCGTTGTTTAATTTTTGTAAACTGGCTTCATTTTTGAGCAAATCTGAAAAAAGTATGACAAATCATTATCTTCTTCAACGATTTTCGAAATTGTGTGTAATTCATCTGAATATACAGGTGTGTCAATAAAAAAGAACTACACCTTAATTTCTCATAATATTAGCAATTAAGATTAAAAGTTACACCAAATTTCGTAAGGGGACCTTCGTTACTCTACAGTGGATATCTACGGTTAGATGCAAACCTCATGAGAAATTACACAGGGTTCAAATTTATCATATTGAGAGGGTTCGAATTTCCCTTAAAGAAATATCCAAGGCGATATTTTCAGAGTTTACATACAAAAATGAAAAAATTATGCGAATATTTGACATACATTCTGAAAGATTTTGGGTATCAACCACATCCTTGAAAAATCTGAGATCCGTATTCAAAGTAAAAAGTTCATTTACAAAATTTAAGGGCTCAATGCTCATTCATCAATTTGAACATTTAATTTGAACAAATGTCTCCTCAAATATACTTAATAAGGACAATGCAATAGATATTCTGTTTTTTGACTGCACCACTGCTCTGAAAATCTCGCATAGGTCATTTCTACAAAGGAAATTTGAAGGTCCTCAACATGAGGTATCATTCCATCTATTTTCTGAAGATTATGAACGTATTCCTGTAAATTCCACCGTTATTGATATCATGAGAAATATCGAGGGTTGCTCTTTATCACTGAAAGTGTAACACCCTGTATATTGACCACTTATTGTCTAACTAACCGAACGATTTGTATCCAAATTCTTCGGCAGTTATACCAGCCATTACTGGAACATTATAGAATTTGCCTTCTTGAATCAGTTTTACAGGGTGATCGGTCAAAAACCTTTCTTGTCCGAAGTCTTCTTCGATCACAGGTTTCCACAAGAGGACAGGTTCATATCCAACTTCCTGAAATTCATAATAGAATATTTATTCATAATATAGGTAATATAAATGCTGAAGGACTTAATTTTTCGCAGCTTTTTGAACGAATAAAAAATACTCGTGCTTATCAAATGATCCAAATTAGTCCATTCCACGGCTGTCTCAAGAATTGGGCATGAATTTTACCACAGATTTGTTATCAATTAGTCGAATCATATCGTTTGAGACCATTTTTGGCTCGAAATTAGAAAGTTCAGACATTTGGGCAAAACAAGTGCTACAAAATGTTTTCAAAGTCCCCATTGGAAAACCTTGTATAGGTATTCAACAGCGAAAGATCTATATGAAGGGTTTTCCAATAAGAGGTGTTATTTTGATACACGCTTCAAGAACGCATTGAAAGTATTAAAGTTCACTATAAAAATGGTGAAAATTTGGCAGAGACGGTTCGTAAAACTCGAACATTTTGGGTAGTCGTGAAGCACCGTGTCGGACCGCAATAAAGAAATTGGTGAAAAATTCGAGCTGTTGGGAGAAGTTAGTGATGTCAATAATAAAACCCGTGCACGTCGCTCAATAACAGCCAAGAATATTGCTGCTGCAGCCGAAAGTGTTGAAGAAAACCCAAGTTTGTCCAATTCTCGCCGTTCTATGGAATTAGACATTTCACAAACGTCATTACACTGTATTTTGCATAAAGGTTTGGGTCTTAAGGCTCATAAAGTTCAGTTAACACAAGAACTCAATCCGGCCAATCATCAACAACGTCGTGTCTTCGCTGGTGGGGTCTTTCAAATGCATGAAAATGATACAGAATTCCATCATGTTGACTTCGTCAAGAAGCAAAATTGTCACATCTGGGGCTCGGAAAACCAAAGAGTTATTGTTGAAAAGCCTCTCTATTCTCAACGTGTGACTGTTTGGTACGGTTTATGGTCCGGCGAAGTCATTGGACCTTACTATTTCGAAAATGAGGCTGGAGCAACATTTATGGTGAATGGATTGCACTATCCAAATTGGATAGTATTGATCTTTTCAACGTTTACTTTCAACAAAACGGCGCAACGAACCACACAAGCAACGAAAATATTGATCTTTTTCGCGAAAAGTGTTATTTCTCGAAGAGCTGATCACAATTGGCCACCGAGATCTTGTAATTTAACACCTTACGACTTCTTCCTTTGGGGCCACGTGAAAGAAAAGGTTTACGCCAATATCTCAGCGTCGATTCAGGCCTCAAAGATGGAATTCGTGAGGCTATCGAGGACATAGGGCAGCCACTTTACGATTTGGTTATGAAAAATTTCATTAAAAGGATATGGCCCTGTAACCGTGGTCGTGGTGGTCATTTGCCTGATGTCATTTTCCACTATTAACGATATAGCTTCTTCTTTATAATGAAATAAACATCCGTTCATTTATATTGAAAAATAACACTTCTTATTGAAAACCCTTCAAAAGAAGAAACAAGCACAAGCTTCATAGCTTCTGAAGGATCCTAACGAAGCCTATACTAGAAATATTCAGTATAATCAATAAATCAATTCAAACTTACAAAGAGTCCCTGCAAGGCATCACCCAATTCCTTAGCGGATTTTTTCTTAAAACACTCTACCATAACGGATGTTGGTGTGTTAGGGCAACTGACAACGCCAGCTAGTCTCTTGGCAACGTCTAATTGGTTTTTCCCAAGAGGGAAATTGCCCAGTGCAGATGAACTGCTGATAACTGCCTTATGGAAGAGGCCTTTGGACATTGGAGATACCAGATGAAGACTTACGCTCATACCTCCTGCGCTGTACCCGAAAAGTGTAACAGAGTTGGGATCTCCTCCAAAATATTCGATATTTTCTTTGACCCATCTCATTGCTACTACTTGATCTTTCAAACCGTTGTTGCCTATGGCTTCTTTATCACCTGTGCTGAGGAAACCTGGAAGATCACATTGATAATAATGGTTTTTTCAATAAGAGGTGTTATTTTGAATAATCCGCTATTTCGGTAGATGTCGCGCATTGAAATTATTAAAATTCACTATAAAAATGGAGAACATTTGAAAAAGGCGGTTCGTAAAACTCGAACATTTTTGGGTCGTCGTGAGGCTCCTTGTCGGACCGCAATAAAGAAATTGGGGGAACGATTCGATCTGTTGGAACAAGTTAGTGATGAGAAGAATGAAACCTATGCACGTCGCTCAAGAACAGCCGAGAATTTTGCTGCTGTAGCCGAAAGTGTTGAAGAAAACCCAGATTTGTCCATTCCTCGTCGTTCTTTGGGATTAGGCATTCCACAAACGTCATAACATACACACTTTTTAAAGCCGAAATTGGATAGTATTGATCTGGACAACGTTTTCTTCCAATCTGACGGCTCTACGTGCCATACAAGCAACGAAACCATTGATCTTTTGCAAGAAAAGTTTTCGGACCGTGTTATCTCTCGAAGAAGTGACCAATGAAGATTGCATTATTTATGAAATTGAACGTGAATGCGCGAAAGAAAATATTACAAAAATTTATAATTTGCGAAAAGTATCTGTAAATCCCTAGCTAGAAGAAAAGCGATCCATTCAATAACCATTGTCCGCTATGGTTCATCACTAAATTGCAAATATCAACGAGGAAAGGTGAGTCAAAACACTGAAGGGTTTTCTAATAAGAGGTGTTATTTTGATATTCAAAGAAGGATGCCATTTTTCAATATAAATGATAGGATGTTTATTTCATTATGAAGAAGAAACTATGCGGTTAAAAGTGTAAAATAACATCAGGCAAATTACCACCACGACCACGTTTAAAGAACCATATCCTTTTAATGATTTTCCATAAGCCAATCGCAAAGTGGCTGCCCTATGCCTCGATAACCTCACAAATTCCATCTTTGAGGTCTTGAATCTACGCTGGGCTATTGGAGTAGACCTCCTCTTTCACGTGGCCCCAAAGAAAGAAGTCGCAAGGTGTTAAATCAGAAAATCTCGATGTCCGATTGTGATCATTTCCTCGAGAGATAATACGGTCCGTAAACTTTTCCGGCAAAAGATCAATGTGGCACGTAGCGCCGTGTTATTGAAAGTAAACGTTGTCCAGATGAATATTATCCAATTTCGGCCATGAAAAATCATTAACCATTTCTCGATAGTGCAATCCGTTCACCGTAACTGTTGCTCCAGCCTCATTTTCGAAAAAGTAAAGTCCGCTTGAGCGACGTACACGGGTTCTATTCTTCACATCACTAACTTGTCCGAACAGCTCGAATTTTTAAACCAATTTCTTTATTGCGGTCTGACAAGGTGCTTCACAACGACCCAAAAATGTTTGAGTTTCACGAATCGTCTCTGCCAATTTTAAAGTGAATTTTAATAATTTCAATGCGTTCTCGAAGCGTGTATCGTACCATTTCGTAGGCGTAGTTTCTACTTGTCAAATGTCAAAAAATGATAGCTTAAACCTTGACATCTACCGAAGTAGCGGGCTATTCAAAATAACACCTATTATGAGTAATGAGAAGAAGCGTATCAATATTTATTCCGTGGTCTTATAGCTGGATAGCATGAAAGAATATTAGCAAGTTAATATATTGTACTTGGACCCAAAAGTAGTATTTCTTCAAAAAAAAGTGAATCAAAAGTCTTACCAAGAGCACCTAATCGGTAATTAAGGGTGACCAAAACGATATCTTGGTTCATGAAATATTGTGGACCAGCCCAGTTACTTCTTCCAGTAATACCGTAGAAACCACCAGGATGTAACCAGATGATAACAGGTCTCTTCGGATTTTCCTTTGCATCAGGAAGCTGAAATTGAAAGTTATAGAAAATATATTCAAAAAGATTAAGGTCATGGTTATCACCTTAGTTGTGTAAACGTTCAAGAATAGGCAATCTTCAGAAATTGGATCTTGTATGTTTGGCTGTGGACACGCAGCTCCATCTGCTTTTGCATCGTATACTCCTTCATATTTCTTGATTGGTACTGGAGGCTGTAGAGACAATGAAGAATGAGTAACTTGATGATATGAGGTTTTCAGGCTGTAATTCCTTCATCCAAGATTTAAGAAATCTAATCTTATCCCTGTGTCTAAGTGTGAGTTCAAAACTTCTAACTGCCTTTCTGCGGTGAAAAGACTGAGGCCTTTTGTGCGCCAGACGAGATATTATCGGTGTGTTTAACCTTATGTTCCACACTGGTACCCAACTTATTCTCTTATTAGCTCATTTTTAAACACCGTATTCAATCTTGAACTAATAACCTTATTCGTTTATCCACGACTATTGTAAAATCCATCAATTGAACGTCTCTGTCCTCGGCCTTAATAATATCTATCCATTAATCACAAGTGAATAATGAGATTATAAATCCCTGCTATCAGATACTTTATAGATTTAGCTTTGATATAATATTCTTTAATTTGGTATTTCTTCAGTATTGTAAAGTACTTCAACTAACAAATATTGGCATACCTTGTCAATCGACTAAATCTACTTTCATTTTATCAATTAAAGCTTTTGTTATTACAAAATATACAATGACCAGTTCTCCAAAAATTTCTCATGTGTTAACTTTCACTTCCACGCTTGTCATAGAAGGGTCTTGTCGCGGTCGCCAAATGTTAAAATCTTCAAGAAATATATTAAGTAGTCGTGGATAAAGTATAGAATGCTACTCGCGTATATTGGCTGTTATTCACTCGGTGATTTGGGCTAAACTTCACCTCGCGAAGTTATCATTATACACTCTTTTCATAATATACTGTTAATTATTTGTACAGAATTTCAATATCACTGGATGTTCCTTTTACATGTTTTTCAGTATATTGTATCTTGGTGTCAATAGGGGAAAATCTTACCTTAAATCTCAAATCCTTAACTGGAGGCTCGGCATATCTTATCCCTCTAAAAGAGTAAATTGGCTTCCCGAATGAATTTTCCAGAATTGATCCTTGGAATTTTCCAAAGGGTGCTGACACTTCTGGATTAGAAAGCTTAGCTAAGGAAGAATCCTGCACTGGAGTAGATTGGCAAATGCCTAGGAAGGCTAGTAATATGAAAGCTGCAATCATCCTGCAAAAAAAATTGATTATGTTCACAACCTCATCATTATTGAATATTTGTGTTAAAAATCCAATAGCACTCTTGCAATTGATTGAATAGAATGAAATGAGTACTTCGAACAATTGAGAAGGTTTGAAGTCAAAATCTGGATGATGAATGTCTTTTAAGTTAACGTGAATCTCAGTATAAGCAATCAGTTCATTTTAACGATACATTCTATATCAAATTATGTTCGATTATTTTTGGATTACTTCTATCAATAGATTGATTTGTTCATATATATTTAGGACAGCATTGGTTAGCCATCTTCAGGAGCAGTTAAAGCTTGAAACTCGAATATTTCAATACAAGAGATTATGTTCAAAAATCTACAATGAATGACATGAAACCGTAGCCACTCGAACAGAATTTCAGCAATGCAAAAAATCTATTTATATTAACTGTACTAGATTATGCTGTAATCTTTTCAATAATTAAGATAACTTCACGAATATTTAAATTTACTGATACGTATGTGGTTACAGAACGCCACATTATGATAAAAAATAAAAATTCTCTCATTTCCACAAACGTTCACACTTGAGACTGGTAACTTTCAGAAGAGCAACTCTCGTCACTATCTGAAAATGTTTGTCATTTTAAACAGTTCTCAGAAAACTCTCATCGATGATTTCGACCTATATTTTTGATCCAGTCAAGCAATTCGTTTGATCTTTTTCAGGACGGATTCTTTTATTGTAGCCAAGACTGATTAAGTTTTCAGTTATTTACATGAAAGGCTGATTCCCTCAATTTTAACCGTCTCAGTTTTTGTTCTTTTAAAATTATGGAAGCTTCACCTAATAAAATCTTAAGGTCTTCATTCAAAACATGTTTGACAAGCGCTGACCTATCAGTATCTCGCTGTTGAGCTAATTTCTAACGTTCCTTGAATCGAACATTTGAAACCAAACGTCTTTTAGATGTTCGAATTAGAGAATATAATGAAAATGGCTCAACAGGAAGATATTATAGGTCAAAGCTTGTTCAATATGCTTGAATGAAGTCCATAGGATTTCATGGGGTGAAACTTCCATAATATCAAAAGAAGAAAAACTGTAATGTAGAAATGTCGATTAGGTACCAAAAATTCCATCAGTCAATCCCTCTATTGTTCTCAAAACAATCTGGGCTCCAATAATAAGATCCAGCTCATAAAAAATTAAATGGATTGTTTCACAACAGATTCGATCAAAACTAGATGAAAGTCAGATATCGATTGAAATATATTCTGGGAGGATTCTGCATATCTCAAAAACTTTATGGGTTTTCTTCCCCTTTCTCTTAAACAGAAATAATTAAAAGAAATTTTATTAAGATGAAGTGCTCCTGCGAGAATCTCTGCACTTATTTGTCAGGAGCAAATTAGTCTTGAAAAAATTGTTGTTTAACAGAAAAACTGAAAAAGGGTTTAAATGAAAAGGATAATATAACGTTTCGGTGTCTATATCAGACACCTTCTTCAGACAAACTTGTAAAATGTTCAGAATTGTGTTTTTCCATTTGCAATCAGATTGCAAATGTCATAACTTTACATTATCCTTTTCATTTAATTCCTTTTTCAGTTTTACTGTTATTCAACAATTTTTTCAAGACCAATTTGCTCCTGACAAATAAGTGCAAAGATTCTCGCAGGAGCAATTCATCTTAATTACATTTTTCTTAAAATTATTTCTGTTTTAGAGAAAACCTATAAAGCTTTCAAGAAAAAGATGAAAGTCATCGATGAGCGTTTTCTGAGAACTGTCAAAAATGACAACGATTTTGAAAGAGTTCGCCCTTGAGGGTGAGTGACAGTTTGTATCGCCCTTATGAATAATAGCCTTAAAGGTGATCTCAACTTTCACTCAACCTCAAGGGCGAACTATGAATACGGCCCTAAAGTGATATGTGTGAAGTTGGCCCAGCACTTTTTGATTTTCGAAAAAATTTTTGTTGTGCTGAATTTTGCTAGGTTTGTGCTGCTTTGTGCCAATAATTTTCTTTCTGAATTCCAAGTGGTTTTCGAGATATTTCCAAAACCGAAAAAATGAGCCAGCCCTGCACTTTTCGAAAAATGCGATTTGAATGATTGATAAAAATTGTGATACACATGTACTGAGTTGTGCGGTTCGAATTTTCTCAAAAGTCCCTCTCATTTCCTGAATAATCGAAATTTAAGAAAAAAAGATAGCCCAGCACTTTCGTTTTTTTTTCTCACAAAAGAATGAAAAATTTGTGCTACATTTGTGCTGCTTTGTGCCGTAAATATTTTTACGAAAATCATTTGTGCTGGGCTAGCTCATTTTTTCGGTTTTGAAATCTCTCGAAAACCACTTGGAATTAAGAAAAAAAATTATCGGCACAAAGCAGCACAAACCTAGCACAATTCAGCACAACAAAAATTTTTTCTGAAATCAAAAAGTGCAGGGCCAACTTCACACACATCCTAAAGTGTCTTCCTGACGATGGTTGGCGAACGCTGGCCGAAACCTTCATTAAAAGAAGCAATAGTGATGGAAAAAGCCTAAATAGTTTGTTAATGAGTCACTGTAGCTGATTCAACTTATTTCAACCGCTCCAGTCGAATTCGAAAGGACTCACATGGAATATTAGCACTTTACACTACCGATCCCCATGAAGATACTACCTGTCTCTGCTCTTGAATCCCCTTTAAATACTTACTTTATCAACAAAGCACCAAAGTGCGGTGTTTTGAATAATGGATCTGCTAATAATAAATTACAACTTTTCTGGGAAAAATAATCCGTGGGGAATTCTCGACGATAAGTCCCATAAACTTTTTTTTATGCAAATGCGAGTGTTCTTTTTTTGGTATAATCTATTTGTTTACCCCCTCCCCTGGGTCTTCGTGGCGATCGTGTGCAGACAATAATATTTAATGTTCTACCAAGATCATGCCACTTCATGATATGAATAATAAATGATACTAGTTTCTTGGAATTCTGACTACCTCCTGTGCAGCTGATTTGAAGGTGTGCAAAGTTATCTTTATGGAAACTGGTATTGGATAATCCAGTTTTTCCACTTGATTAGTACAGGGGCGTACCATCTGTATACATACTTTCATCAATTTCTGTGGTATACTTTATTAATTCTCTTACTAAGCGAAGAATAGCGTTTAATTTTCATAGAATTTCCGATACTTTTTGTCCGCTTGTTCATGGGGGAAGGAAAAAAATGAATAAATTCAAAACTTTCGTATCATTGTTCACCAACCAGGATAATAAGTTTGAAAATCTAGCAAAATTTTATATTAATTTACCTGGAGACAGGGTTGGGTTGGTGTCCTAAATGCCGCGGTTGGGTTCGTTAACCAGCAGAATCCTACAGGGTGTTTCATAACATATAGCCATTCAGAATTTTGTCCCCCAATATCTCAGGCAGAATTTTTGCTTTCACATGCAAGATACCTACTCATGAGTAACCTCATACGAAAATTTGCGGCCATAGTGTTAACACAAGCATTATGGACGTTTTCATAAAAATCTGTATCGTGATATCGAAAAAATTCTAATATTCCTTTGAAAATTTTTTCGATTGAAATGAAACACGAGTTTAAGGATGTAAATTGGCGAAGTGAATGATCATGCAATTTCTCGAAAGAATTGTGAAAACAAAACAATAGAATTTGGATATTTTTAATCATTAATTTTTACATATTTCATTTTTAATCCAAAAAATAATTCCGATAGTGCTAAAATTTTGCATTTATATATTTAGTATCCATCTCGAGTCCTATACGAATTTTTGAGGTCAAACACCTGCTGAGGGCTTCTCTTGAATTCATATTATTCTATATGATACTCATTCTGCATTATTTTATATCTTTTTATGTCATTCACGGAGATAGCATGTATAGTCCGTTCACGAAAGGTTGAGCCGTCGGTTGGCCATGATAATTTGACATATTCCACTGTGTATATTAGAACTTCAGGTTATGTTGTTTATTTTCTTGTCAGATTGATACGCAATGTTGTCATTATTGCATAGAGTTCTCTGATAACTCGCAAGCTTGTCGGACGAGGCTGGGTACATTCGGCAACGTTGAATTTATTTACGTTGTGACAGCAAATACTGCCAACTTCAGATAATTAAAGAAACGCCTACTATGTGCTCAACCTTTCGTGAACGGACTGTATGTAATTAGGTACATTTTAATCAATTTTTTTGACATTCTCCACGATACGCTACTGTCTACTCTTATCAACCTGTAAATGACTCAATTGGGAGTAAATAAACAAATAAATGGAATTACCACAGTAATTAAATGCAATTGTTTCAACAGGTCAATAATATCACAATATTTGGAATCAATATTGCATTAAACTATGGAAAATCCTTCATTGCTTGTTATTCGCTTATAAAAGATTAGGTTGGCCACAATCTTTACCAAACAGAAATTTCTGACCGATAGTGTATAAAAACTTTACTATTTTTCCATTCCGTGGAATATTACTAACAAATGGAAGGTCATGTTTTTCCTGAATTCAACATTATCTATTTGAGGCATTCATTTCTCGGAAAATGTGCATTTTCTTGAGAGCAATTATTCTCGATATCCGCTCACGCGTTTGAATATATTGACCATTAATCGCTGTCTAGTTCACTAAATAACTATTCTTCGATCACTGAAGAATCTCAATTTTTTCCGATTGTTAAATTTCGATAACTGTGAAATAATAGATATTTAATCAACTAGGTTATTAAAGACAGCGACTAATGGTCAAGATATTTCAACGCGTGAGCGGAGCCAACGCGTTAATAGTTCGAGACCATTAGTCGCTAGATTAATAACCGTGTTTATTACAAGATTTTTCCGACGATCTCAACATGAATAGTGTATAAATTCTTGATTGAAATACATTCTCATTTTGCGCAAGACATACATTTGACATAATGGAATTTCTATGTTTCTATGTTCCAGTAGAGTTTTGACATTTCTGGTAGTGCTTCTGAATACTCTGTGTGCGGTGACCATTAGGATTGCACATTAAAATGGCTAAAAAATTGAGCATTAAAATGGGTCATTAATGCTCAATTTCTTACACATTAAAATCACCTTTTGTTTCGAGGTCGGCGGAAAATAATATTTTGTTGTTTATTCATCGATGTATTAATAGTAATTGAAAAATTCTCAAAAACAACAATAAATTAATATTTTGTTGGCTCGTAAAACTGAAATGATTACCAAATTATCTATTCGTTATTTATTGATTATGTCTCTGTTATTATCGAATATGAAACCATAAAGGATATGAGTGTTCTTTCACTGAATCAAACCATAGACCAAAGTATTCTTTATATCGATTGTAATATTAACGCCCATCAAATTCTTATTGAATACTAGTTAGTATTCTCTCACATAATGAATTTCTGTTTCTATAACTTACTTATAAGTCATAGTAGTCATATGTCAGTTCAAATTATTATGGGAATTAAATATACCTAATATCTTTTATTTCAACCATTTATTCTTGGGTTTTGTATTTTTTACAATCATATCTTACACAGATATTTTCGTTTTTCATTCGTACATTTCACCATAAGGAGAAGAATCCTGAACAACGTCATATTTTGTTATAGGGAACCATTTCTCCCATTCAGCATATCTTTTTGAGTGCAATCTTGATTTCATTACAGCCTTTTTGCCACCCTCCAAATACCTTTGAGTTACTACATTATATGGCTCCCATTTGACATGATTTTTCGGACAACTTGGATCCCTGAAATGAAAGAATAAAACACTAATCGATCTAAAAAGAGGAGATATATCCAGTCATGTAATGCCTATTATTATCAATATTATAATTAGGTATACTTCACGAGCATTTCAACACCAAATATGGTAAATCCGTTCAGCCGTTTTTGAGTTTTGGCGAGACTAACGAACAGCAATTGATTTTTATACACTGCGGAAAAAAATCAACACACATTTTATGGAAATCTCAAATTCTTTCTACAACTGAAGGTGTTCTCAATGATAATATTTTTATCAGAATTATGCATGCATATTATGTTATCCACTTTCAACGTTTTTCTTCAATACAGATGTTTTTTCCCAGCAGGAATAAAAAAGATGAGATTATCGGATTTTGAATGTATTGGCTCCATTCTGAAATCAGTTGTTCTCGATCAATTCTAGTGATCAATAGTTTTTCTATCGTTTGATTGTCTACACTCGATCACTATGCAACGCAAAACACGCAATTTGACTCAAGAGGAATGTCCCCAAGCGGTAGTTTTGCGAGAAGAAGGATGGACATATACAAGAATTGCAGAAAGGTTTGGAGTTTCCCATACAAGTGTGTCCAGAATGTTGCAGAGATTCAGGGAGACAGGTATGAATGTCCGAAGACCAGGACAGGGTAGACCACGGGTCAAAATCAGCTTGAGCAAACTCATGGGGTGCAAATTAGCACTTAGACAATAAGAAATCGCCTCAGAAAATATGATTTGAGGCCTCGTGTCGCGGCAAGAGGCCCAGCTCTTACCCCAGCCCATCGAAGGGCGCGTTTGGATTTTGCCCGAAAGCATATCCATTGGGAAGAGAATTCTCTTCACAGATAAGTCCAGATTCTGCCTCTACCATTGCGATCGACGTTTCCTTGTATACAGACGTCCACATGAAAGATATGCTCAGTGCAATTTCCTGAATACTACTGGTTTCGGTGGAGGATCGATTATGGTATGGGGTGGAATATCTTTGACTGATCTAACAGACCTAGTAGTCGTTGATAATGGAGCTATAAATGCTGCTAGGTATATAAGGAAGAGGTTGGAGTCTCTCGAATGCAATGGCCAGCAAGAAGTCCAGATCTCAATCCGATTGAGCAGGTTTGGGACAACCTCAACAGAAGGCTGAGAAGTTCAGAAAATCATCCAGCTACTCTTTATGACTTAGGAATCCAACTCAGAGAAATCTGGGAAGGATTAGATCAGAACCTTATAAGATCACTCATTTTGAGTATGAACCGTCGTTGTCGAGCTGTAATTAACGCAAGGGGTGGAAATATCAAGTAGGTATTAAATCACTTATCAGCATTCCAGTATTTTGAAAATTATTTTTTCTCTTCTTTCACATAAGATTCGGCGAAATACTGAATTTTTCTTCCATTTAATGTGTCTTATTTCGTTCAAAACCTTTCCGAGATAACATAAAAAATATTTTATAAAGACAATGTAGAGTTAACTTTCATTAAAATTGAGATTTTGAGAATGTGCGTTAATTTTTTGCGCAGTGTAGGTATATAGAGATTTGGCATTACCAGTGACACTCACTCACCCTGTTGTCATGAAATTCTCTGTTTTACAATTTTTTCTTTCTATCAATTTAAACTCAGGATCATCTCTTTCGATTTTGGGGAACATTGCAGATATGTAAAATATATAAATCAAATCGTCATAGAGGACTGGACCTAGAACAAAATAATGGAGTTGATCAATTGATCATACTTTCTGAAAACATCAATAAATCTGAAATTTTGTCTATTCTATCATGTTTTCATCCAACAAAATGGGCAGGCTGCTTTTTCAGTTTCGATCTTGAAAAGGTATCGCAAGTATCGTAATTTTGCATAAGTCATTGAGCAGCTAAATATAAAATTTTGGAGCGGATTTCTTTTTTTGGAATAAATCAAAGAATAGTACAATAATAATCGGTGTTATCTGATATGAGGCACTCTAGAACTCTATACTACACGATCTGGCATATTGCTTCTGGTACAATAACCGAAACAACGCCATCTCTGTGAGTTTTAACGAATAACCCCTCCCAATTGCTTTAATTTTGGACGAAGTATCGATTTTTTTTTCTATTGCCATTCGAACAAACATGGAATCACTCAGTTCAAGTATCATTTGACTCAAAAATTTTATTGAAACACCTTTTCAAAAAAATTTTTACAAACCTTTGGTAGGGGCCCTTCTTTGGATGAAAATGACTAAGTCTTGCACGATAAGTATACAGATAACCAAATACAGGTTTCGTGTTTTTCGCAGCAAGCATTCTTGTGTTCGGTGCATATCGTAGCCAATGAAGCCATCGTTGAATAGCTAAAATCAATAGGTATCAAAAAAAGTGAACAAATTCAAGTGAAAAACTTACGTCCATCAATTGCGGAAGAGTTGTGTTAATGTCAATTTTCTTGTCTCCAAAGTAGAATGATTTTAAGTCCCTACTTATGGCTTTGGCCCTCGGATCATGGTTGTAAGCGAAAAAGAATGGAGCGTATTCTTCAAACGTTTCATCGAATTTCTTCAACTCTTCACTATCTTGCGCCGTTTCTGAAAAAAAAAGATTTTAATTTATCAAGAGAACGTCAATAAATTTCAATAGTGTTAACTATATCAAAGTCGTGAAACATTGTCACAGAGAGTTTGAATTTATCGAGCCAAATAACAAATTAAAGCCTAGTTGTATCTCAATCTTGATCAGCAAGTTCAACAGAGTAGTTTGAGACCAGCCAGCTCAAAATGTTCCTTAAGGATCAAGCACGCAATAGGGAAAATCACTAGGAAGATATAGGTATTAATTGGTTGCAGTCATTCGCAACTTCAGACGACAATTATAAGATAGAGCAATTTACAGTATAAAATGTAACACTCATACCCAATCTGGTAAGCACAAAATACCTTATTGGTCGCAGTGCAGAAGGGTAATCAACGTGCCGATCGACCACTATCTAATCTACCCAATCTGGTAGCAGAAGAGACGTTTGGGATAGGAAAAGGCATGATTAAACTTTTCTGCACCGCCTTTGTGTTTATCACTTAGCTGGTCGAGTCTCACACACTTCACTCGAAATTGCTTAATCGGTTTTAACAGAACAACAGATGAAATTGAAGTTTGAAGTTTGTCAATTTTCGAATCTGTACAATATTTCATCTGTTCTTCTGTTAAAACCAATTGGGCAATTTCGAATGAAGTGTGCGAGACTCGACCAACTAAGTGATAACCACAAAGCCGATGCAGAAAATGTTAATCATCCCTTTTCCCTATCCCCAAAGTCTCTTCTGCTAACAGATTGGGGGTGAGTTCAACGACACCTTCTCGTTCAACTCTCGAGTGAATGCATACAATTTTCATTCTGCAAATTACTCAATATTATTATTGTCATCTGAAATTTGTTTCGATTTATTGATATTAAAATATTAGGTATCAAAAGATTGACCATAACGTTCTCGAACTCTTCCAAAGTTGATAATACCACGAGTCCGCTAGTATAAAAATGAAATAAGAAATATAACTACCTATTGCAAGATCTGAGAACTGATCTGAATTGTAACCAAGTGAAATAGGAACTTGATGGAATTTTCCTTCTAGCATTAGTTTACCAGGATGGTCTGTGAGGAATCTGTCTTGTCCAAAATCTTCTTCTATTACAGCCTTCCATACAGGAAAACCAGCAGGAAAAGGATTCTATAAAATTGAATTGCTCATTAATGGCCCCCAGTTTTTGAAAAACAGTTGTAAGACTGAAAACTCACTAGTTGTTCAATAGATCTTCCAAGTTCTTCTGCGGGTTTCTTCTTCAAACATTCCACCATAATAGATGTTGTAGTATTATGTGACATCCAACAATTTTGGCTTGAGTTTTGGTCAATCTTAAGAGACTCCTACCAACAGGTGGTATCCCTGCAGCTGATCCCGAGCTCATAATAACTTTGTGGAACAGTCCTTGTGAGGGGGATACTAAGTGAAGATTAACAGCGTAACTACCAGAAGCAGCGCCATATATCGTTTACAGAATTTGGATCTCCTCCGAAGCCTTCGATGTTTTGCTTTACCCCTTTGAGTACTTCAACTTGGTCCTTCAACCCAATTTCCTGGCGCTTCTTTGTCCCAGTACTTATGAATCCTGAAATATTAGTTATGAGATGTTTTTGTTACTTCCAATCATGCACAAAACTTGTTTTCTATTTTGAAGCATATAGTATAGGTCGTGACGATTTTATTAGAAAATTGATTCACAACGAAGAAGCCTCAAGTGTTTTCGACTTTCAAAAAAAAGTTCAAAAGCAGGTTTTTGGGGAAAATTTGTTGGCACTCTGCTCTTCGCTATTTTCGTTTCTAACTCAACGAATGTTTTTAATATGAAGGATTTTCCAATAGAGGTGTTGTTTTGAATAGCCCGCTATTTCGGTAGATGTCACATTGAAGCTGTCATTTTTTGACATTTGACTAGTAGAAACTACGCCATTAATGAAAATGGAACGATACACGCTTCAAGAACGCATTGAAATTATTAAATTCCTATAAAAATGGTGAAATTCGGCAGAGATGGTTCGTAAACTAGAACATTTTTGGGTCGTCGTGAAGCACTTTTGTCGCACCACAATAGATATTGGTGGAAAAATTCGAGCTGTTGGTACAAGTTAGTGATGTGAGGAATAAAACAAGTGCACATCGCTCAAAACAGCCGAGAATATTGCTGTAGCCGAAAGTGAAAGAAAACCCAGGTGTGTCCATTCCTCGTCGTTTATTTGGAATTAGGCTCTCCACAAACGTCATTACACAATATTTTGCATAAGATTTGGGTCTTAAGGCTTATAAAGTTCAGTTTATACAAGAACTCAAGCCGGCCGATCATCAACAACGTCGTGTCTTTGCTGATTGGGTCGTTGAATGCATGAAACTGATCCGTAGTTCCATCGAAAATCATCTTCACTGATAAGGCCCATTTCCACCTCGGTGGCTTCGTCAACAAGCAAAATGTCGCATCTGGGGCTCCGAAACCCAAGAGATATTATTGAAAAGCCTCTCTACTATCCTCAACGTGTGACTGTTTGGTGCGGTTTATGGTCCGGCAGAGTCATTGGACCTTACTTTTCGAGATTGAGGTTGGAGCAACAGTTACGATGAATGGATTGCGCTATCCAGAAAAGATTAATGATTTTTTATAGCTGAAGTTGGATAGAATTGATCTGCCACACAAGCGACGAACCATTGATCTTTTGCGGGAACAGTTTTTTTTATTCGGTTTGGGAAGTACCTATTCTTCTTCAGCCTGTAATTGCACCATATCTACATCTCGATTACACTCAACTAAATTCCACCGCAGGGAAGTGGGCAGCAGTAGCAGGGGCCGAGTGTAGTTGAGGCTTTATGAATACCTACTCTTCTGAAGTGCATAAATATCATATAAAACATGGGATTAGAGTGCTTTTCATTCCCTCTGCTAAACTTCATGCCTGAGATTGAATACATCACTTTTTAAAGTGTCTACCCTAGATTTATGATATAAAAGTAATAAAAGTGTCACCTAGAACGCCCAGTCTGTAGTTGAAAGTCACCAAAACAACGTCAGAGTTCATTATGTACTGAGGTCCAGCCCAGTTGCTTGTTGAAGAGAACTTTTGATTATCTCCTGGATGCATGAAACCAAAACAGGTCTTTTCACTTTGTCGTTTTCTGTAGGCAACTGAAATGTAAATTGTCGTCAGGAATCATTGATTAATAAGTATTGCATTTCTATTATTTACTTTTGTAGTGTAGACATTCAGGAATAAGCAGTCTTCAGACATGGAATCCTTCGATTGTTCTTGGGGACATGCTGGTGGATCAGTTGTAGCATTGTAAACTCCTTCATGTTCCTTCACTGGCACAGCAGGCTACAATCGGTATGTTATATTAGTGTGTTTCGATCACATTCTGTAAGTTTTATCGTTTTCTGATCTCTACAGATACAATTATTATTATACACATAGATTAGAAAGTTTTGCTTTCCTATATTCTCATATTAGGGAAGTTTTCAATATAAACATTTTTGTGAGCACAAATAATAAGAATTTGAAACATAGGAACCATTCCTCTCAAGCTATAAACAAGTATTAAAATCCAGGACATCCACAGACAACTGCCTCCCTAGTCTGGTTCATCAGTACAGAAGACATAGCTCTGAATGATAGGAACCACTTTAAGACCCTATATTTTCACTTTGGTGATGCAAAGTTTTTTATCCGCGACCATTGTAAAATCCGTCCATTGTACGTCTAATAACGGCCTTAATAATACCAATAATCACAAGGGAATTATGAGGTTATAATTCACTGCTGTCAGATGCTTCATAAATTTAGCTTCGATATAATATCTTTATCCACGACTTTCATATAATCTAGCCATTTCACGTCTGTGTGCTAGGCCAAAATGATATCCATTAATCACAAGTGATTAATAAGATATTAATCACTGCTTCATAGATTTAGCTTTGATATAATATTCTTTAAATTGGTATTTCTTCAGTATTCTAAAGTGTTCTAGTATATGGCATACCTTGTCAATCGAGGGCCAAATCTGCTTTTATTACCTATATCAATTAAAGGATTTTTTATTAAAAAAATATACAATGACCCGTTCTCAAAAATTTCTCATGTGTCAAATTGACTTTTTCCATGTTTGTCATAGAAGAGTCTTGTCCAGGTCGCCAAATGTTAAAATCTTCAAGAAATATATTCAGTAGTCGTGGATAAAGTATAGTATACTACTCGTGTATAATGGCTGTTATTCACTCGGTGATTTGGGCCACTTTCCTACGGCTCGTGGCCTAAACTTCACCTCGCGAATAAAAGCTATC
Source organism: Propylea japonica (assembly GCA_013421045.1). Taxonomy (NCBI): domain Eukaryota; kingdom Metazoa; phylum Arthropoda; class Insecta; order Coleoptera; family Coccinellidae; genus Propylea; species Propylea japonica. Next base: position 22,623,543 of record CM024247.1, on the reverse strand, counting down.
ATTATACGCTCGTTGCATAATGTACTACTAATCTATATATTATTATTCATAAATGATTGATATGAAACTTTAAGTCTTCCTAATTACCGAAGTTCAGTTAGGGAAGTGTGCCCATGTTGGCACCCTTAACGAATTATTCACATATTTCATTAAAGGAATATTTTTCCATATCATCGATTGTACAGATTTACTGCTACTCGTATGTAGTATGCATTTTTATACATAGTTTCAATATAAATTTTCAAAAATTTGGATTATAGCACTTTTTAAAATTTGGCCACGGGTGCCATCATAAGATCACGTATGTCCTTTGATGGCATATAACTGAAAATAAAATGATATTATTTATTGAAATATTTTATTGACGAAAATAGCAGTCCTATGTTATGAAAATGAAAATATAAGTGTAAAGGAACTAAATTTACATTCTTTGGCATCGTCAAAATAAAAAATATAATTTTATACGCACAATTCACATACGAATATGATTTGCACTCTAGTACACTCGGCATGGCACCACCTGGCGCATTTCTGGCAAAGCAACCAATTCTCCCTTGGTCTAGACATAGACAACAGCTTATAGCAATGAAGACAAGCGGCATCTGAATCATCGTCATGATGTCTTTCTTCGTTTTCCTCACTTTCTTCTACGAACTTGATCTGTCTTTTGACCTTTCTAGCTAGCTTCTCTCTCTTTCTTTGTCTTCTCTTCTTCTTCCAACTTCTTTTCTTTTATGTCAGTGGTTGTATTGAGGATTCCAACTTTCCTCGTTTTCTTCATCTGTTCACTTTTGATTCTGCAACGGCAGTTGGCAGTGGTGAGAGTCTTTGTATGATTTTCATGATCTCGATACTTCACTCGAAACCATTTTCATTATTTTCGGATACCTCTAATATTCTTGCGAAGTACCACGCTTTGGAGGAATCGTCTCTTGATCTTGATTCTTTTTTCTATGATGGCACCCTATGCTATCATAGGAACACTCTGGCTATGCCACCATAAGCATAAGCAACATATATTTTTCAACAAAGCGAAAAGGTACTAAAAGACGAAAAAACCTAGAAATTTCACACTTGAAGCATTGTTATAGAGGGATTAAAGGAAAGTAAAATCATTTTTTAAACAGATTTTTGGAATATCCAAATAAAACGAAAAAGAATGAAATAACTATCATACATCAACACCTACCGAAATGAATGAACTCTTATAAAAGTCACAAATTGCCACTTATTCAAGGTGTAACTACTTATATCAAGCGTAAATGCCATCTGGCTTACAAACTCAGTAAATATAAGTTTGTTCAGTTGATGTTAACAGACTTCTTTGAAGTGTGCCATCATAAGCAGGATGCCATCATAGGCATACTTCCCCTAGTTGCTTTTTTCGGCTCAAATTTTCAGAACTTCAGATGTTTGGGTAAAAGAATAGCACGTTCTTTCTCTAGTAGCAAAAGTAATCACCCAATAATGAACTGCTTACCTTGAATCTAAGCTCTCCCACAGGTGGTTCTGCATATCTTATTCTCTTAAAAGAAAAGATTGGCTTGTCGAACGAATTCTTCAAAATTATACCTTGGTATTTTCCCAGTGGTGTACTGGCAGTTGGACCGGATTCTGATGTTTGAGTCCTATCTGGTTTCTTGGCGCAATTTCCAAGACCAATAAGGAACAAAATAGCTAGTCGTGTTATCATCCTAAATATTAATTGTATAAGTTAATCACAGAGATCAAAATTTGCCCTGAAAGTACCTATACGATTTTTCCAAAACATTGATTTTAATACATAAAGACTTAACATAATGACTGAAATGTTAATAAAGAAAATTTAAATACAGCCCTGAGTGAGCAGGAACTTTTGAGCGCTCCTTCTTTGGTGGAGCAATAAGACTGTCAACTAAAAATTTCATATGGGATTTGAAATTGATACCAAATATATAAATGCAGAATCTGAGCACAATCGGAATTATATTCTGAAAATTATTCAAAAAATGAAATATGTGAAAAATAAATAATTACAAAAAGTAAATTCCATGGTTCTGATGATGCGATCCCTTGAAATTTTGCATGAACATTCAGTATAGTAGTTTTCATTTTCAAAATAAATTTCACTCGAATCGGATATTCTGTTATGGAAATATGAAGATTCTTCTTTCAATATTTCAATTTAATTTTCTATGGTTCTGTTAACACTATGGCCACAAAATTTTGCATGAAGATTTAGTATATCAATTTTTGTTCACCGACAAAATTCCACTCGGATCGGATATTCTGTTATGGAAATATAAAGATTTTTCTTTTCAATATTTCAATTGAATTTTCTATGGTTCTGTTAAAACTATGGCCACAAAATTTTGGATGAACATTCAGAATATCGATCTCAATTCACAAAAAATATTTCACTCGAATGGGATATCTTTTTATGGAAATATAAAGTTTCTTTTTTTCAATATTCCAATTGAATTTTCTATGGTTCTGTTAACACTATGGCCATAAACTTCTGCATGAGGCTTGCTATCAGCATCTTGCATTTGGTCGTAACATTCCATTCCGATTGGTTTTGTGTTTTCTGAGATATTGAGGAACAAAAATTTTGAATGGCCATATTTTATGGAACACCCTGTACGATTTGGCTAGTTAACAAAATTAACCGAGCCATTTGGGACCCGAACTCATCCTGAAACTTTCAAGTCTCTAGGACAATCCCTCCGAAAGTTATTGTGCTAACGGACGGTCCCACGAACAGAATTGAATTTGACCACGAATCCGTCATCAGGGAGTTTCACCCTATCGTTGGACACCATTTTCGGCTCAAAATTCGAAAATTACAGACATTTGGGCAAAACGATATAGCACTGGTTTAAGTAGAACGGGCGCTCAAAAATGGGGACCATCAATGAAAGCTGGTGAAGTTGATTTCGAAATTTTACAAATGAATTCTTCCATAGTATGTTCTTCTGAGATTAAGATATAAAAAATAATAAAATAAAACACACTATTTTTGTTTATTAAAATCTTCGGCTATCGATTTCGGAATTATTCCATCATCAGCCAGCTGAAAATATACAAATGTAGAACATGTATTTATTTAGGCGAGAGTATGCAACTTACTGTCTTGAATTAAAATGAACACAAACTGTTTAAAAATTTTAATAAATTTAAGAAATTTTAACAATTCTGACAGAGGAGGACCACTTTTAATGTTTTTAAACAGTTTGTGTTCATTTTAATTCAAGACAGTAAGTTGCATACTCTCGCCTAAATAAATACATGTTCTACATTTGTATACTTTCAGCTGGCCTGATGATGGAATAATTCCGAAATCAATAGCCGAAGATTTTAATAAACAAAAATAGTGTGTTTTATTTTATTATTTTTTATATCTTAATTGATTTCGAAATTTTTAATATCTTGAGATTTTCGACTTACCTGCTATGTTCGAGGAATGATCTAGAATGTCAGCTCAACTGCAAATATTTGAACAATAATTATTCACTTCTAATTACCGCTACCAATTATATATCCACAAATTTTATCAGTCAACAACGAATTCCTTCAAAAAACCGAAAGTCAATCAAAGTTCCAGAGTTTTCAAGACATGTTTTTTAAAACAACCTTCGAATGCTCTCGGTAAAATACTTTTGTATCTTTATACGGGGTCTTTATAAACGATTGTAATATCGTAGGTTGTTCTGGAAATTTTTTATCTTATCGTTTTTTACGCAAAGTCTACAAGTTTTCTATTCCAGGAACATTATTCAATTTCTTTCAGAATGGCCAGCCCAAACTCACAGTATCGTTTGTTTATATCTGAAGTTTACATCAGAATATAAATTTTTATAATATTCCAACGCCAACTGAGCTGTTATAATCATTTAGAGAGACCCTGTATATAATTGGCTTTCCATAACCATTGATATATCAAAATCTGCCCTACTTTGAAGTCTTGACTGTGTTTTTATTTAATATTTACAGTAGAGACTCGATAATCCGGATCAATTAATGCAAGGGATGATCCGGAATCCGGAATACCGCGTCCTACAATTTAGTAAAGATGCAATTTAAAAAAACGGTTGAAATAAATATAGGCTTTATTATCGAAATCATAAAACAAATATATTATTTGGAATAATGTCGAATCACAGGAATGTGGACAGAAAAAAAATAATCAACTATGATTTTGCCAACGTTTCGGAACTATTTGTTCCTTTCTCAAGGCTAGAAAAATATTTATTAAATATACATAAAAGCATTCAAACTTATATTTAGAATAATAATTAAAAGTCAAGAACGGATCGTGGTTCTGACGTATGACAGTGTAACTATCACATGAATAAATGAAATTAGTCATCAGATTCAGTAGAAAATAAATATAATTGAATTCAATAAGTTACATCCAGTGGATTGTCATATAAAGAAAGTGGAAACAGCTCTTCCCATTTGGCATATCGTTTAGCAAAAAGTTTCGATGACATTTTCAACGTTTTTCCAATATCCATAAATTTTTCGGTTTTCAAATCGAAGGGCTGCCACTCTGCCAAATCAAGTTTTTCACATGTCTTAGGAATAGGTTTTCTGAAAAAATGTAACTATAGAAATTGTTATTCAATATCTAATTTATGATAATACCCTGTCTTAGCAAAATTGGAATAAAGTGCAGTCATTTTGTCCACCATTTTGGACTCTAGGTCAGCTTTCCCAAACAAGGGAAAAAACTTTGAAATATGAAATAGGTAGATTAAGTCATCGTGGTGCACAACCCCTAAAAATAAATTGAAACAATAGTTCAATCAGTAAAAAATGTTTATCTTTATGAAAAAAAAACTGAAAACCACTTATGTTCAATCTATAATCATTGTAAATACATAAATAATCCACAAAAAACTGAAATCTCTGATAACTTTTCTGATACTAATCTTTTGCAATTGAAGAATAAAAAAAAATTCAATTGGTGTGAGTTCTCGATGCTTTAATAGATATTGTGAATGTATAACCAATTATATTCTTCAATATTCAGGTGCTTCATTAATTAACATTTTCAGAAAATCTGATTCATTTTTGGATAATTACAGTGGAATTTCCCTATAACAAAATTCGTTATAAAGAAATTCATACAGAAAATTTGTTACTATAGTCGGCAATGTCGCGGTCGATTTCACTGATAATTTGAGTTTATCATTGATACTTGAGAGATTCCACTTAGATATTTTCGCACAACTTTCACACTAGCGTAATGGTTAGATTGAAACCAAACAGCCAGGAGTGTATTTAAAAAACTGTCTCAGAAGGATTTCTCTGCCCGCCGTAATGATTTAGTGTAAGGTCGGGATTCATTACGTACGTCTGGAAAAAATTCGGGAAAAAACCACATTATACCTTCTAACCAATACCATTCAAAGAGTTATGTTTCTTGAATATTTTGTTATAGAGAGAATTAACTTCGTTTTAGAGGGTGTTTTAAACATGGAATTTGGATTCAAGGTGCAATGTCTTGTACGAATTTCGTTAACAGAGAAATTCGTTATACAGATGTTCGTTATAGGGAAGTTCCAGTGTATTTCGTACATAAAAAAGCTACGCATCAGTTGGATGTTCATGAAATAATGTCGGTTAATTATGAATATCCCTGAGTATATCACTTGTTCCTAATATATTAGCATTGTAGAACACTGACAGGACATTCAGTTTTTCAAAAAAATTGATGCAAAATTAAAAAAAAAATTAAAAATATCATGAAAGTGATTTCCTCATTTCACTTGAATATAATATCGACTGTCCTACTTACCGAATAAAGCAGTGTTATTACTTTCAGGGTAGTAATAATGGCTATATCTTCCTTGATAACTGAACTTATAATAAAACACTGGTTCTGTATTATTTGGAGCAAACAGTTTAACTGCTCTATTCATACCCCATCCCGTTTGAGAATCAGCGAATAACTGAAAAAAAAACAAAGGATGTTTTTATTTCCAAAACGGGTCGATTTTTCAAATTAATTAATTTTTTCTAGATGTGTGCAACCTATAAATTTTATACAAGTATGTATGCTGTTTTATAAGTACAGACGAAATCGAATATTGTTACTGATGATGATTCCAAAAGTTTCGAACTTTCTGAATTTTTCATTTATCTAGTAGAAGTCCATACCTATTTGCAATAGTTCATAAACATTTCATTTTTGTCAATCCATAAATTTTCGTGCGAAAGTCAATAATAGTTATTTAATCAACTAGGTTTTAAAGACAGCGACTAATGGTCAAGATTTTTCGCTCCTCTCGCCCGTTAATAGTTCGAGACCATTAGCCGCTCGATTAATAACCCAGTTGATTACAAAATTTTTCCGACGATCTCAATATGAATTGTGAATGTATTCTTGATTGAAAAACACTCTAATTTTGCACAAAACTCACATTTGACATAATGAAATTTCAATGTAGGTACCTATGTTCCAGAAGAGTTTTGACATTTCTCGTAGTGCTTCTGAATAATTTGTGAACGGTTGCCATGAGGATTGCACATTAAAATAACAGACATTGAGCATTAAAATGGGTCATCAATGATCAATTTCGTACACATTAAAATCACCTTTCATTTTGAGATCGACGGAAGAAGGTATGAATGAAATGTTATTCTTTTTGCTTTCATTCATTCTGTAAATCCCATTACAAACTTAAAGGTGGTGTAATCTGCACTATTCGATCCACTGAATCTGTTTTTTTTCCTGTGATTATAAAATAATACAATACCTCGGATAACGATTCGAATGATGAGTTGTCAGTTAAGCCCTTTTTGAAATAAAAGGATCTGAGTTCTTCACTTATTTCTCTGGATTTTACTGTATTTCTTTCATACAAAAAAACTATAGGGGCTAGCTTGTTCCAATGTTTATCCAGCTCTGTTAGTAGCGACTTATTCCTCATCATCCCTGAAAGAATTCAATAAAAATTGATGGATCTAAAGGATTTTCTAATAAGAGGTGTTATTTTGATATTCAAAAAACTGTCATTTTTCAATATAAATTATTGAATGTTTATTTCAATTTAAAGAAGAAGCTATGCCGTTAATAGTGGAAAATAACATCAGGCAAATGACCACCATGACCACGCTTACAGGACGATATCCTTTTAATGAAATTTTCCATAACCAAATCGCAAAGTGGCTGCCCTCCTCGATAGACTCACGAATTTCATCTTTGAGGTCTCGAATCGACGCTGGGCTATTGGCGTAGACTTTCTCTTTCTAGTGGACCCAAAAGAAGAAGTCGAAAGGTGTTAAATCACAAGATCTCGGTGGCCAATTGTGATTACCTCTTCGAGAGATAACACGGTCCGGAAACTTTTACCGCAAAAGCTCAATGGTTTTGTTCCATTTTTATTAATGGCGTAGTTTCTACTTGTCAAATGTCGAAAAATGACAGGTTCAAACTTGAGATCTACCGAAATAGCGCGCTATTCAAAATAACACCTGTTTTTGGAAAACTCTTTACTAGTGAATGATCCAATATGCGAAATATCGTTATTACACTGATGTGAAATGAGAAATTTCATGCACGAAAGTTCTCTCAGATCATTCTAGCCTACAAATTCACAGACAATTGGACAAAATTATAGCACGTCCTGTGAATAATTACTTGCTCATGGAAACTAATAGGCAGTAGACGAATTCTCCAAAAAACTGGGACCCATACCTACTGCATTACGTCCAAATTCGTCTGTTGTTATTCCAGTCATCATGGGCATCTTATGAAATTTTCCTTGCCTTGCCAGGTTGATAGGATGATCTACAAGAAACCTCTTCTGGCCAAAATCAGGTCAATAACTGCCTTCCACAGAAGAACTGGCTGTCTCTCAAACTCCTTAAAATGAATAGAATAAAAGGTTTCTGAAACCATCAGGTATCTTAAATAAAAATAAACCTAGGAAAGCTCAAAATCAGTATTTTATTGAACTAAACTTCTATTGAATGAAAATTCATGCGTTTAACAGTAACGCAGGCCTAATATAAATAATGAAAGCGGAGAATAATATTAATCGATATAAAATCAACCAATATTAAACCCACACTTCGGAACTAATCCCGTCAACGAACAAAGAACATGCATAGTGGTAATATCAAACAGAGCATCCATAGATAGCTATTTCGCCCTATTTGGGGCTCATCAGTATGGAGGAGCTCCGTTTAAAAGGCATTCTAGGTTCCCTTACTTGAAGAAATGTTGCCCAGTTCTGAGAATAACAGAAACAAGACGCCATCTCTTGGGATCCTTACGAACACCTACCTCCAATGCATGAACGTTGAACGAAGTCGCGAGATGATTTTTTATCGATAAATATTATTCTCCGATTTCATTATTTATATTATGCCTGCGTTACTGTAAACGCATGAATTTTCATTCATTATTATTATCACCACGTCTGGTTTACGACGAAGAAACGACGCGTTCCACTTCATCGACTGAAGGTAAAAATCCACAAAGTTGGACTGCCACCAGTTCGTATGAAAAACGGATAAACATCTCGCGACTTCGTTCAACGTTCATGCATTGGAGGAGGTGTTCGTAAGGATCCCAAGAGATGGCGTCTTGTTTCTGTTATTCTCAGAACTGGGCAACATTTCTTCAAGTAAGGGAACCTAGAATGCCTTTTAAACGGAGCTCCTCCATACTGTTTGATATTACCACTATGCAGTTCTTTGTTCGTTGACGGGATTAGTTCCGAAGTGTGGGTTTAATATTGGTTGATTTTATATCGATTAATATTATTCTCCGCTTTCATTATTTATAAACTTCTATTGTTCTCAGTGAATTAATGACTAGAAAAATGTGAAATTATGATACTGGAAATTTCTATTACAAAACTTCATCACTCATTAGGATCCCATAGTAGTAAACAGATTACTAATCTACTGTTGTAGAAATCAGAAAAACACATCAATGAATCACTAGCAGTACTGTCCTAGCTAACTTTTTAGTTCCATCGCGTCAAAGATGAATTATAATCTACTGACCTTAATCTTCTAGAGTTCTACCTATATCATCAGCAGATTTTCCCTTAAACACTCAACTATATCTGCTGAAGTATTACTTGGACAGCCTAAGATTCTAGCCAGTCTCCTTGCAAGGTCAATTTGATTCGTTCCAGTAGGCCATTGAGACAACTGAGAAGCGCTCCCCATTATGGCTCTATGAAACAGTCCTTTGGACATGGGTGACATGAGATGTAACATGACACTTACGGAACCAGCACTATATCCGAATAGTGTCACTAGATTGGGATCTCCACCAAATGCTTCGATGTTTTTTTTTACCCATTTCATAGCCATTACTTGGTCTTTTAGCCCATTGTTTCCTGGTGCTTCTTTCTTGCCAGTACTCAGAAAACCTTGAAGTGACAAACAGACAATAAAGCATTAAGGCAGATAAACACTACTTTACATGTTTATGAATCATAAGAAGCAATATATGGAGAAGCAGGTAAACGAAAAGGTCGCAGAGGAAAAGAAATGAATTGAATAAAAGATTCTAATAATCCCACAATTTTATGAGAGTGAGAATCATACGACATAAGCTTCAGAGGAACTGTATTGGGTATATGGACCTAAACTGATGATCTATGTTGCCCTGGAAAGAGAGCACTCTGCACATACACTCAGGAGGATCTACATCACCACGGACAGCCAGGCCATGCTGAAATCACACTCCCAGGTGTCTCTGCTGACCTGGAAGAGCCCTAACAACATAAAGCAACTGACAAGAGCCAATAAGTTACTCTATTATGGGTGCCAGGGCATTGTAGTGTTTAAGGAAATGAAAAAAACGATGAACTTGATGAAAGTGCATCAAAGCTAACACCTGCTAGGGTAATTGTTCCTGACAGAGACCTATGGTCTTCATCAAACAGGCTTCTTAGTCATGAGGTCTCACGTGGTTATTTGCGTGGGGTATTTGCGGTCCTTGCCTGCGCACTAGAAAATATTCGCAGGTGATACTCTGGTCAGCACATTTACATATGTTGCGACAGTCAGGGAACTCTGAAATCTCTATCTGATGTTATGGTGACTCTCTTTTTGTAGAAGAATGCAGGAAAGCTCTGCGTGGGCTGGGCTGAACAGGAAATTTTCCTCGGAATGGAGCGCGGGGGTGGACCTGAGGTGTTCTAGGATTCTCATTGAGAGACCGTTCTCGCGACCTGAGGTCAATAGACTTCTGTTGCTGGAGAGGAAACAACTCGGTCTGGTGACTGGTGCATTGACTGGTCACCTGTTTAACAAACATTTGAAGAGAATGGGATTAACGAGGTGCTCCCTATGCCGGTGGTGCAGGAGCACTGATGAAACGGTTGAGCATATTTTGTTCAACTGTGGTAACCTAACTCAGTTAAGGTCAGCACACCTATTGAATCCAACACCTACTATTCCTATGGTGAGAGGGACCACCCCTGGCAGACTCGCGACATTTCTGTCTTTGTGTCTGAGGAGCTGAGTCTCTATAGAACGATGCGGGTGGACAATGGGCCACTAGGCCTCAGTTCGGCCGGAAAGGCACCGCGCGAAGAGGAAGAAGAAGAACACCTGCTAGACCTAAGCTCTCTGAGGGCTTGGAAAGGACAAATAAGGCAGCGGAGCGATTGAATAACAGAATAACCCTCTGGAGAAATACTGCTGGACTTGTTGAAAAAATTGTGATGATTTCACTAACTTTTACAAGAAAGCTCTTTAATGTGTCACGAGCTAAGCTTCAGGTGATGGTGGAGGGGCACTGTCTGTACAATATCATTTGTTTGTGGAAAAGTCAGCAGATGAGATTTACAGACTCTGTGGATTCGAAGAGAAACAGCTCAACACATGGTATGGAAGTGTCCAGAGCTGGCTAACATAAGAACAATTCACATGGGGAAACCGGTCCTATAGATACCAAAGAGGTAACGGCAAAGGCTACTAAGGAGGTTTCAGGTTTCATCAACGTCATTGACGTAATCTCGGGGTTCCATGAAGAGTAGGGCAGAGAGCAAAAGATGTATATGGTGGCAGTTCCTGGAAGGCTATCAACAACCCAATTCTGACATGTAATTATAATAAGGTATATTTTTCTCACCAAAGACCTCCAAGCCTATAGTTGATAGTCACCAGAACAATATCTTGATCCAGGATGTATTGAGGACCTACCTCGTTACTCCTCCCCAGATCCTTCGTAGAAGCCTCCATGATGGAAAACATTATAACAGGTTTTTTTGGGTTAAATGTCGCATTAGGTAACTATAACATTGTTCAGACTTTACTACTTTACATAAAAAATAATAAACTTTTCTTACTTTTGTTGTATAAACATTAACATCAAACAGTCTTCAGAAATAGGATCATCTGTAGGTTGAGGACATGCTGGGCCATCATTGCTAGCATCATATATTGCATCATGTTTTGTTATGGCTACAGGAGCTATAAAATACGGTAGTAGTTAACTCAGGCTTATTGAAGTTGTTTTGTTCCAACCTGAATCTGAGCTCGTTGATTGGTGGTGGGCATATCTAATACCTCTGAAGGAAGCTATGGGCTTGCCTAGTCTTGTTTTCAGAAGAGACCCTTGATATTTTCCAATAGGAGCATTTGCGATTGGTTTTGATTCTAGTTCAGCTGTAGATGCAATGATGTGGACGAGAAGAAGGAGTATCCAAGAGATCATTCTGAAGAAACAGTAGATATGTGACAAGTCGAGAGTGTATTTTCTGCTATAAGTAGCTGGAAAATGGAAAATTATAATCAAATAGACCTCTGGAACATTTTGAAAAAGGCTTTATCATATTTTTTCTTCCAAGGCAAATTATATTGTTCTTTAAAAGAATATAACGAAGATATTAAATACTCGAAAGATTCAATCGCATATTTTTCAGGGCATTTTTTCTTTCAGAATTTTTTTTCCTTTCACCTGCTATTTACTATGATATAGGTAGGACCTACACATCTCTGACTTTTATCTCAAGAAGTTGAAATATGCCAATTTCTTATTAATACACTCTCGATCACAAAAATGCTAACGACCTTTGATAATAATCATTTTATTGATCATGCATCGAATATATAGTAGGTGAATCAAAAATACCTTAACTATATTTTCATTGAGCTCGTGTAGTACTTATATATGATTTTTCAATGCCCGAAAAAGGGGAGGATATAATTTTTATATGTTGTTAATATTTCGTCAATCAAAAAAAAAAAAACAAAGTCAACTGAATTGCACTTACTTGAACTTTTGATTTCAAATGTACAAAATTTTGATACTTATTGGAATTCTCTCTCAATAGAATAAATTATTCAACCTTCAATGAATTATGATACGAAAACATGATAAGAATATATTGTTAGATGTAGATAGTAGGCTCATCTTATATAATTGCATAAGAACTTAATGAAATTTTTTTGATAGGTACCCACCGAAACGTAGAAACCGCTCCAAAATTGTATATTTTTCTTCAAAGATTATTATTTTATTTTCCTATTCTCAACGAAATGATATTTGAGTTTGTTGTTTATCAGTGTATACTTGCATATGTTATATATTAATTATCCAATCAATTAAAATCGGTTTCGGTTTGACCGGTTTTCAATTTAAAAATCCACAATTTGCTAACATTTTGATTGAGATGGCTATTTCACGGTTATAACTGTGAATTTCATGTCTGATCGTATGAAATGTCATTTTTGTGAATATAAAATTTTAAAATGTTATTAAAGTTTGATAAACTGATTATCAATATTTTTTTACTTTTCGAGATTAAAAAAATTTTCACGACTCACCTAAATTTCAAGTAATTCATTCGAGCATTCAATCACCAATTCACTATGTCTCCTTCCACATGGAAAACCATTTATAAACATTCACCGAACGGAATTTTGAAATCCCATAATATAATAATAATTTGAACAAATAACGAATTGATTCTTGGAAGAAACAATTATCTGGATATTCCGCGGTAAATATGAACCAAATCAAGCTGTGCTTTGTGGTAATCCTAATTAGAAAAATTCAACAACCACGTTATTGAATTAAAACAGAAGTGTTTAGAGTTTTTGTTTATCTTTTCCTCGAATAGTTATATGAATCAAGCAGAAAACAACTAGAATCCATTTGATATGCAAGGTAATTTGAAATGTTTTTGTAATACTTAATGATTTCTTATAAAATCATATAATAGTGGTTATCTGTTTTTGTTTCGTAGTCAGCCAATTCAAACTATCCGAATAGACGGTTGAATGCGACGTACGTTAGCAATCATTTCATTGGCTGAATCACAGTTTATAATGATGCTAACTGGCAACTATGTTATGAATAATATCATCCATACTAATGCTTGCTCGTATACGTCATAATGTCGCATTATTGAAATTTAAAAAAATATCTAAATACTTGAATTTTGATTTGAGGAATATTTAGATAGGATATGTATATTTAACACTACTCCTAATGCTGCCACTTGAAAAAATTCAAATATTAACTTACTGGAAATGCCCATTCTTTGCCTCAAAATGTGACTTCCCTGGACTGCAAAACAAATTGTCATCTCAACAAGATCAGTAGATTGAAAATACAAATTCAATATGTATATTTATTGAAACAGAAGAGAAACTAAAATAACGAAGTATTACCATTACAAATAAGTTAGTCGAATTAAAAGATCATATAGAGGGTTTCCCAGTAAGAGGTGTTATTTTTGAAAAGCCCGCTATTTAGGTAGATGTGACGTTTGAAGCTGTCATTTTTTGACATTTGATGAGTAGAAACTACGCCATTAATAAAAATGGAACGCATTGGAATTATTAAAATTCACTATAAGAATGGTGAAATTTTGGCAGAGACGGTTCGTAAAACTCGAACATGTTGGGTCGTCGTGAAGCACCTTGTCGGACCGCAATAAAGAAATTGGTGGAAAAATTCAAGCTGTTGGGAGAAGTTAGTGATGTGAAGAATAAAACGCGTACACGTTGCTCAAGAACAGCCGAGAATATTGCTGCTGTAGCCGAAAGTGTTGGAAGAAAACCCAGGTTTGTCCATTCCTCATCGTTATTTGAAATAAGGCATTCCACAAACGTCCTTAAATCGTATTTCGCATAAAGATTTGGGTTTTTAAGGCTTATAAAGTAGGTTAACAACAACGATCATCTACAACGTCTTTTTCGGGAAAAGTTTCCAGACCGTGTTATCTCTCGAAGAGGTGATCACAATTGACTATTGAGATCTTGTGCTTTAACACCTGGGACTTCTTCCTTTGGGGCCCCAAGAGAAGGTCGAGAAGAGTCAAGCCAATAGCCCAGCGTAAATTCAAGACCTCAAAGATGGAATTCGTGAGGCTATCGAGGACTTAGGGCAGCCACTTTGCAATTTGGTTATAGAAAATTTCATTAAAAGGTTATGGTCCTGTAAGCGAATCGTCGGTGGTCATTTACCTGTTGTTATTTTCCACTAACAGCATAGCTTCTTCTTTATAATGAAATAAAACATCCGATCATTTTATTGGAAATGGCATTTTCTTTGAATATTAAAAATAACATCTCTACTGGAAAAGTCCTTATATTTAATGAAACAAAAGGGAAATATAAATAACGTAGTAATACCATTACAAATAGGTTAGTCGAATAAAAAGCTCATAAAATTGTTAATAAGGAAAATTTCGATGAGTTCAAAATAATTAATTATTCATCGTTCAGTTCAAATAATTCTGTAGTGGAAAAAGTCTCCTCCAAACTTGATACCACTTATGTAGAGTCCTTCCTTCATCTTGAAAACCTCACCAGCTGCAAGTAATTCTTTTTGGCTTCAGTATAAGGCCGCCATGTTACTCCATCGTATTTTTTTGATCCTCCAGGGAACGGGGTTCTGAAACAACCTTTGTCTCCAAAAAATTTGAAATTTGTGTATTTATTTACCCTTTCTTTGCAAAATCTGCCCATACAGATGTCCATCTTTCCATCATTTTAGTTTCAGGGTCATTTTGGGTAAATTTGGGAAACAAAACTGATATGTAGAAGAGGTAGATCAGTTCATCATGATGAACAACACCTGAAATCAAAATAATTATAACATGAAGCATTTCTAAACACCGAAAAAATAATAGTTATTTGATCAACTAGCTTATAAATTATTAGATTACTTAATAAACGAGTTGATTTTTCTGGCTACCTATTATAAATTGAGTTGAAATTTACCTATGGTTGCAATACATTCTCATTTTGCACAAGACATACATTTGTATATATATAATAAAAAATATATGTTTCAGTACCTAGAGTTATAACATTACTCGTGTTGCATCTGAATACTTTATGTTCGGTTGCCCATGACAATTAGACATTACAATAGGTAAATTTTAAGCATTAACATTGGTCGTTAATACTCAATTTCGTTAACGTTGAACTGAGCTTTCAGTTTGAGGCCGACGGAAAAAAGTTCAGTATATTTAAGCACGAATTGATTAATTCTCAACAATCAAACTGAATTTTTGTGCTATCCATATAAGTAAGAACTATACGAGAGTTTTTTTGATGTCAAAAATGCTTGTATTCCATTTGGCCTTAATAAAAAGACATAGCTGAAGCCTATTTCAATCAATTGAGGATTTTTAGAGCGACGTTAGCCAAAAATGTATTTCCTTTTTTAGACCAGGAACTTTTCAACCGATGTGTGACTTGTACCTTCATATTCATACTCCACCAAATGTAAGAGTATCATTGCTCCAAGGGTAATAATAATGGCTATATCTACCTCGATAAGCAAATTCATAATAATGACAGGATTGGTATTTTTCATAGAGAAAAGTTCAACACCTCTGTTGACACCAAATCCTATAACACATCGCGTATAGGTTGTACCAATTCATCCTCAGTATCATTTCTATTTGTTTGGCACCAAAATATGGCATCTCTCAAACCCTTACTAACTTTTTTCGAAAATTTGGATCTCTGTATATATGAAAGCTATTGGGGCATATTTTTCCCATTCATTGTTGAGTTTTTGGACTAAATCTGGCTGGAAGCAATATATCTGAAAATTGCATGTATCAATAAAGTATTAATAAAATCTTAAAACGATGACGTTGAAATTTTAATATCCTGAGAAACTATCAGTAGTCCAGCATGGAGATTTCAACCCATTGAAATGGAAACTGTTAAAAAAACAGGAATCAGGAATGGTTTTCGTGTCAAGAGATTGGAAATCTATTATTTCAGTTTCTAGAGCTTCAATGAACTCAAGTACTATCTGATGAGGGCATCATGGGGACTTAATCGAATTTCTTCTACATCGGCGTACGTCATTTTACACAGGATGAAAACAAATCTGTTTTTTTACCATAAACTTAGAACACCCCTGGTATGTTCCAGTTGTTCCACCGTGTGATTTCGTATTTCATCATCAAGACACATCTTCTCTTGACAATTTAATCCTTCATTTATAACAATAGCTCAATTTATGTTAAGATACAGGATTTGCAGAGCAATATGAACTCCACAATTCGCTATGGCTATGAAAGTACTTTCACAGATTTATCCTTCAATCCGAAAAGTTATGAAAATGAACTGAAAACTAAGTGAAAACATGTAACAAGAGAAGTTTCAGCACGACATGTTGTCCCGTATGCACCGTTTATTGTCCTGCTCTAAGCCCAGATTTGAACCCAATTGGGCATGTTTGGATGTTCTTGGGAGGAAAATTCGATCTCGCGTACCAAACTGAAAATTTGCAACAGCTCAGTGACGCTGTTCAAAACCTTAATGAGGACATGCCGAGACGTTATCCGCGCCTGGGCAGACAACGTATTATGTTTTTGAATCAGTTTCAGTTTATTTTCATTAGGTCAGAATTTTAGGTTGAATTTGTTGAAGTACTGTTGTAGCCAAAGCGAAATAAAATGTTTTACTGAAAAACCCGTATCTTTAACAAAAATGGAACTATGTTATAAATGAAGGATTATTAAATTATCAAGAGAAGATGTGTCTTGATGATGAAGAAGAAGAAATCACACGGTGGAACAACTGGAACACACCAGGGGTGGCTCAAAAGTTAGGGTAAAAAATCAGATTTTGTTGCACCCTGTATAAAATGACGTACGCCGCGTTTTATAAAAAATTCAAAACTGTCGATTGATTAAGGATGAACATACTAACCATTGAAATTAAAATCGATCGAATCGGACTTTAAATAACATATAATATGAATGAACAGAGTTCAGGATTTTTTGAGCGGATCGATCATTTTGCCTGTGAGTGTAGGTATAATTCTCCTGTCAGTTTCTGCTACCTATTCCCATCACATGCTTCCCAAGGCAACAAATGTCCTGTTAGAAAGCCAGTGAGGATACGTAACTTATTGGTTACTGAGATTCGAATACTTTTTGGACCTTTGCAGTTTAAACGTTCTGAAAAAACTTTTTGGAATGATCCATTCCACGGAAGATTTCTCCTGAGTGATTCTCTTTATTCAGTTTCTTCCTTCTCCCAAAAACTTTACCTTGTAGGTGCATTTTCCCATACCACAGAAGAATTCTGGGTCAGTAAGAGGCATTTGTGCTTCCTTTCTAAACTAGTGTGTTAAAACTATAAAACCTTGATTCCATGTCAAGGCTTAGGTAGGTACTTAGTGTTTCCTATTTAAAACTCATTGCAAAAATTGGTAATCTCTACCTGGAATTTCTTACCTACAGCTTCATAACCAAAACTCTTTAGTGGTAATTCCACTCATCATGGGAATTTTCATGAATTACCAGACAAAACTGACTTCACAGGGTGCTCTGTTAAAAATCTCTCTGGCCGAAATCTTTCTCAATAGCAGGTTCCAGATAAACTATGGGATCATAATTGAACTCCTAAAAAAAATCAATTTAAAATAAAAAATATATACAGTGGGAACTTCCCTATTACGAAAAGCGCTAAATTCGTAAAAAAAATTCGTTATAAAAGAAAATTCGTTATAAAGAAAATTCGTTATACAGAAAATTTGTTTCTACTGTCGGCATTGTCGCGGTCGACTTTACTGATAAATTTAAGTTTATCATTCAAACTTAAGCACTTGCTTTTGGACATTTCGCACAACTTTTCACACTAGTGTAATGGTTAGATTGAAACCAAACAGCCAGGGTTGTATTTAAACTGTTCAGAAGGATCTCATCTCTGACCGCCGTAATGATTTAGTTCAAGGTCGGGATTTTATTACGTATGTTTGGAAAAATTTCGGTAAAAATACCCATTCAAAGAGTGCTGTTTTTTGAATATTTAGTTATAGAGAGAATTTACTTCGTTTTAGAGGGTGTTTTAACATGGAATTGGATTCAAGGTGCATGTATTGAACGAAATTCGTTATACAGAGAAATACGTTACGCAGACGTTCGTTATAGCGAGTTCCACTGTAATTTCGAAACAAATCACCTCAAATTTGCTCAAAGAATCTGCAAACTGCTGTGCAGTGGCGTTGTTGAAGCATTCCATAATTTCTCTTGCAGTACCGTAACTCCTACAACCAAGTACCTTTGCCTGCTTCTGGGCAAGACCAAACTGGTCATAGGTTATGGGCCAGTTGCCCAAAGAAGACCCACTGCCCATTATAGCCCTATGGAAAAGACCTCTGGACATCGGAGAAACCAAGTGTAAGGAAACACTGGCAGATCCACAACTATAACCAGCTAACGTCACCAGATTTGGGTCTCCACCAAATGCCTCTATATTCTTCTTGACCCACTTCAAGGCTACTACTTGGTCCTTGAGGCCATTGTTGCCAGGGGCTTCTTTGGTGCCTAAACTCAGGAAACCTGAAAAGAGCATCTTCAAATTTTTATTAACGTTTAGTATTGTTTCATATCATATAAACTTTTTCATGAGAATAATAACTGGAACGATAAAATCAAACACCAACACCATGGTTACCAGTTCTTTCGAACATTGCTCCTCCACATATCCGCAGGCAGACCATAACTTTGAAAATTTAGAATAAATTTATTCTTGTACGAATTCATCTCAATACCTACTTTCCTATATTCCAGATAATAAGGTTCCACGATGTAAATCACGTAAAACCATTTTGGTCCAATTATTTTCTGACCTCGAATGAAAGCGATAAAGCGCAATTTGGCAATGCGAGTGGAATAAAGGTAATATTCGAAACAAAGATTTAATAATTCATCCCCCCACAAAGTTCCTGGATTTGATCTCAGAAGAAAAATTCGGACTGTTTTTCGTTATAAGAACAGGTCATGGCTGTTGAATAGCATGCTTTTCAAGTGGAATTCAGTTGAGAGTCCTAGTGCGAATGCACAGAAGCAGAGGAGATTATTAACATCTGATAAATAATTGCCCAATATTCAAATTTTCAGGATGCCTTAAGGGCTATACATGAAGTTACAGAGTTGTTTTTGAATTGGGTCGTTAATTTTAAATCGATTTAATAGAGTTTCAATCATTTCATTTTCTTTTCCTTTTTTCTGCTTCGATTTTTTCCTTTCAGATTCAGAATTCCAAAAGCATCTTCGAGAAAATCGGTTGGACTCAATAAAGAAGAAATCCTTCACTATTCGAATAGTTTTTGAGTCGTGATTTCTGTTGGAACGGCGATGAGACAGGGTTTTTTCTTACTGGCGTTTTTCCCTGAGCTCTGGTATCATACGAAAAAATAGTAGGTATGGTATCCCGTTTTGCAGTAACCTCAGTTAGGGATTTTTGTTTTATGTATTGTATTAGGTTAGCTCTTGATTTCAAAAAAATATGTATTACATGGACTAAAGCTTTTACAACTTGCTTAGTACTATGCAATTCTAACTTTGGCGTGTTATTTACCTACCTAATGTTGCTAATCTATAGTTTATAGTCACTAAGACAACGTCTTTATCCAATAGGTATTCTGGTCCTTCAACATCGCTTCTACCTGTACCACTATACCATCCTCCAGCATGCATAAACACAATAACTGGTTTTTTAACTTTTATATCATCTTTTGGTAGCTACGAGAAAGAAAAAGAAATATTTAGTTACATAGATCGATAGTCTAATTTTTTGCAACCTTCATCAAATTTTCTCAATGTTTCGGAAATACACATGACCTTGTATTTGCCTATGGATCAATTTACAGAGCCAGAAGTCATTTTAACTAGGTACCTTTTTTGTACCACTTTCGAATCCATATTACCGTCTTGAATGTTTTTGAGCAGTTCATTTTCAAATTAGGCCTTATGGTTCAACCAGTTTGTTTGAAAAAATTTTAGTTGAGTAATCAATCGCGAACTTCTGATAATTATAAGAACAAGGCTCTTCGATATTTTTCCGTAAATTCTTGACTTGACCATTTCACAATACAATATTGCGAGCAAAACTATATTTGACCATTTGATGACGCCAAATTCTTGATGATAGAACATTCATTGAAATACTATTGAGGCTATTCTATCATTTCTGCTTCTTGTATTAACGTTTCAGAAGCATTGACCGTGTGTCAGGAAAACACTAAAGACTTGTGAGTTTTAAAAAAGCAACTTTCGTCACTCTCTGCAAATGCTTGTAGTACAAAAACTAGCACATTGAAGTATAATTTTCTTCGATGAGCTAACACGCAAGGATATTAGCGAAAAAAGATACCAACTCAATTTCTGTAAGTTACATGATTAGAAAGTAAAATTGATTGAAATAAAATAAAACTCAGTACTGTACTTTCGATAATTTTCAATGATCAAACAAACAAATCAATCATAAAAATTGCTCAAAATGACCGCCTCTGCATTGTAGACAGGCAGTGGCCCTCATGACGACCCGTAGCAACACGCTCACGTAGTGGGCATGTTCGAACAGCAATAAACTCTCAAATTATAAACTTACATAAATTATGTAGATGTGTTGTAGCTAATATCCTTGCATGTTAAATAATTTAAAAAAATATGAATTAAATGAGCTAGTCTTGTACTATTGCGGATTTACTAAGAAAATCAGTACATTTTTCACTAAAATTTTTTTAATGAATTTTTATGGCATTTTCAAGTTGAATGTTCATATTGTTCTATTTAATGAAAGGTTGTTATATCATCTTCAAAAAAACATTTTTTCACATCTGTAGGACCTTTATGTCCGAATAAATCGACTCCAAAACTAAGGGGGTAAACTTCCAATGTGGGGTGTTTTTCTAATAGTATTAGGTATATTGATGCCCTTAAATTATCGCTAAGTCATGACCAAACACACTGTATATTTCACATGTGTAACAACCCGATTTGAAAAATTGAAACCAAATTCTACGAAAAATTTCTACTATTTCACTTCAGTAACAACAAAACCATTTTTAATTTCACTTGGGTTCCCAGATATTTCAATAATTTCGACGCTTATTAATGTGAATTTCGAACTCACAGTGGTCGAATAAACATTGAGAAGAAGGCAGTCCTCAGAAATAGGCATTGTAGAAGGTTGAGGGCAAACTGGTCCATCTTTGGTAGCATCATAGAGACCCTCATGCCTCTGCACTGGAATTGGTGGCTAAAATAATACATGATAGGATTGAAAAAAAAAATTAGTACTCCGTCTCCAAAATGATTTACCTTGAACCTCAAATTGTTGACTGGTGCCTCGGCATATCTTATCCCTCTAAAAGAGTATATGGTTTTTCCGAGTCTTGATCTCATCAAGGAGCCTTTGTAAACACCCAGTGGCGTGTCAACAGTGACCGCAAATACATTGCTGTGCAGTGAAATCTTACATATGAGGATTATCACAGAAGTTAGTATTTTTTTGCAAACCATCATTAGGTATCTAAATGTTAATTGAGATGTGATAACCTGTGAAATAAAACATAAATTGAAACTGGAATTGGTTTTACTTCTTTGATATACAGGATTTTCCAGATAGTGCGCACCAAAAGGTACTTTTCATAACTATTGATATTTTCGAATGAAAATTTTCCCAGAAAGGTTCTGCTTTGAAAATTATAGAAAATTCGGTCATCAGGAGCTCCAAAGCTGTTAAAATTTCGAAAAATAATAGAGTGGAACTTCCCTAACGAACGTCTGTATAACGAAATTTCCCTATATAACGAATTTCGTACAAGACATATGTTGCACCTTGAATCCAAATTCTATGTTAAAAACACCCTCTAAAACGAAGCAAATTCTCTCTATAACGAAATATTCGAAGAACATCACTCTTTGATTGGGCATTGATAAGAATATAAATCCCGACCTTAAACTAAATCAGTTTTAAATACACCCGTGGCTGTTTGGTTTCAATCTAACCATTAAGCTAGTGTGAAAAATTGTGCGAAAATGTCTAAGAGCAACTGCTTAAGTTTAAATGATAAACTTAAATTTATCAGTGAAGTCGACCCCTACATTGCCGACTATAGAAACGAATTTTCTGTATAACGAAATTTCTTCATAACGAATTTTTTTGCGGATTTAGCGCTTTCGTTATTCGGAAGTTCCACTGTATTTGAATTTTTTGTGATGTCTTTTATCTCATTAGTATTGAATATTTGAGTATATTCATGAAGGAGTATCCATGAATTATCATTAGCTATATACTTCAAAATTTTCTCAGTAGATACGAACCATTTTCATGCCAGTGAAAACTATTTTTTTCTGCTTTCATCAATATGATAAGCTTGAATAATGAGTATGATAGATATTCCCCATACCTTTGCTTATTAACTAGTAAAAGCTTCAAATAAAGGAACACACTGCTCAAGAACCAAATGATGAGGATTTTGCACAATAATTCATCTCAAATAATTCGCGAACTACTTAAGGAATCATAATGATATTTTGAATGGCTATATCAGCTTGATAAGCAACATTTATCGGACAACTTAGACCAGTAGAACGGAAGTAAACAACAATTTCTTAACTTAACTGACTTTGTCCTAGGTCATCAAGTGCATGCACTTCCCAAAAATACCACTTTATTTCCGCAGAATAAGATTATTTCGGTTTTGACTTTATCATAAGGATAATCCAATTCATTTATCTAGGTGTCATTAAACTTAATCCTCTTATTCTCATTATTTCGCTGAACAATAATTAATAAAATAAAAATAATAGATATGTGCCAGAACGAGAAAACTTATATTTTTACCTATTCAGACCATGTAGGTATACTTTTCTGATGCACTCACTTCACTGAAGCGGATACATTGACTTTATATATGTAAAATTATTGGAACAA
This sequence comes from Propylea japonica, assembly GCA_013421045.1. NCBI lineage: Eukaryota > Metazoa > Arthropoda > Insecta > Coleoptera > Coccinellidae > Propylea > Propylea japonica. The sequence continues at coordinate 22,600,374 of CM024247.1, read as the reverse complement.
ATAGGAATTAATATTTATATACTCACGCTTACCATTACAACAAAATGATAAGGACATTCATTTATCATGATTCTTTGAGCGTCAGAGGTATTTCCAGGATTTTGATTTGCATAAAAAAATTCAGAGACACAGGACATTCCCTATATAAATCAAGAGGTTATCAATGTCAATTATTCAAAGAATAGATATACAGTGGAACTTCCCTATAATTAACGTCTGTATAACAAATTTCGTACAAGACATTGCACCTTGAATCCATATTCCATGTTAAAAACACCCTCTAAAACGAAGTAAATTATCTCTATATAACGAAATATTCAGCGAATATCACTCTTTGAATGGGCATTGATAAGAAGGTATAAGGGTGGGTTTTTTCCGAAATTTTTCCAGACGTACGTAATAAATCCCGACCATAAACTAAATCATTACGGCGGGCAGAGAGATCCTTCTGAAAAAGTTTTAAATACACCCCTGGCTGTTTGGTTTCAATCTAACCATTACGCTAGTGTGAAAGTTGTGCAAAAATATCTAAAAGGAAGTACTTAAGTTTGAATGATAAACTTAAATTTATCAGTGAAGTCGACCACGACATTGCCGACTATAGAAACAAAATTTTCTGTATAACGAAATTTGTTTATAACAATTTTTTTGCGGATTTAGCGCTTTCGTTTTAGGGAAGTTCCACTGTAGTTTGAAACATTGTAAAAATGTTAAGTTATACCATTGAGTGTACATCTACATATACGTATATTTAAACTCAATGGTTATACCTAGAAAAGTTCGTTTAGAATCATATTTTTATGTGAAATTCGTAATTTAAAAACTACCTATTTGAATTTTACAAGAATTCGAATTTGTTTTCAATTAGTTTGATAAAATTTTACTATCATGTATACAATGGTTCTTTGAAACGATATCAAGAATATGCTACGCAAAACTGTTTTATGTTTTATTCCGAAAGTTCTAGAATTTCACTTGGTTTATAAGGATGATTGAATTGAACTGTCGCATGTCGTGAAAACAACAGCTAGTAATATTAAAATAAAAAAAATCGGATTTGGTACGAAACCATCAATGGTACCTAGTATTCAAAGAAATAAGTAACTGTATCAAAACTCAAAAGAATTTAGGGTTGTCCCAGAATTTCAATGACTACAAAAGGGTTTTATTTCTACCTGGCAGGTAGTTTATGAAACTTGGGTTTCTTCAAAAAGTAACAATAATAACCCAATTATGATTCGATAAACCAGAGTATTTTGAAGAAGAATGAAATATTTTCAATATTCTTAATTGTAAAGTAATTGAAAATTAATAGTTTCCTTTTTTATCTCGAAATGAGTTTCAGTTCAGGTATCTTTACTTATCATGCATATGAAATTAATTTGGGTTTTCATTGGAATGCTACATCCACGAAATTGTTCTATTGTTGCCTAATAATTTTCTTCGGAGAATCGGACATTTCCTATACTAGGTACCCTATTTAAAAAAATGTCAAGATACATTGTAAAAAAATGTATGGCAAGTTCAAATATTCAACAGATAATAAGATTCATCATATTCGTATATTCTTTGAATAGTCGAAATACTCGAATGGTTTGACTATTATTGAATATTTCTTGAGTATATTCATGAATATAGTTATGAGTATCCATAAATAATTTGAATTATCATTAGCTAGAGACTTCAAAATTTTCACAGCAGATACGAAATTTTAAATGCTAGTGAAAGCTATTCTCTTTCTGCTTTGATCAATATGATTAACCTGAATTATAAGTATAATAGATATTCCCCATACCCTTATTAACTAGTAAAAGCTAAAAATAAAGGTACACACAACGCTCAAGAACCAAATAACTGATGAGGATTATGCACAATTCATCTCAAAAAATTCGCGAACTACTTAAAGAATCAAATGACATTTTGAGTGCCTATATCAGCTTGATAAACAACATTATCGGACAACTCAGACCAGTGGTGGAACGGAAGTAAACAACAATTTCTTAATATGAATTCTGAACTAACTTTGTCCTAGGTCATCAAGTGCATGCCTCCCCAAAAATACCACTTATTTCAGAGAATAATATTATTTCGGTTTTGACTTCATCATAAGGATAATCCAATTCATTTATCTGGGTGTCATTAAACTTAATCCTCTTATTCTCATTATTTCGTTAAACAATAATGAATAAAATAAAAACAATAGATATGTGCGAGAAAAAGAGAAATTATATTCTTACCTTTTCAGACCATGTAGGTATATTTTTCTGCACAATCTGCACTCACTTCACTGAAATGAATATAAAAATTCAGTTCTGTAATAATACTTATAATGACTTTATACAGGGTTGGGATAAAGTTCGGCACCAAATCAATATCTTTAAAACGAAACGGGCGATATTTTTGAAATTTGGCAGCTGAGTGTAATGAACCACAATGCATCTGATGAGCATATTTTCATTAATGAGATACTTCCGGTTTAACCGGAAATGACCAAAATTTGTTTTATTTAAATGGACACCCTGTATATTTTCTGCGGATTCTGAAAGTGTACCTTGTTTCGGATCTGTCCATATCTGGTTCCATGCAAAAATTCTTTGTAAAAAGAAGAAATTCAGTTTTTTTGTACATTCGAGAAAAAATCCATTCAAATAAATAAATCATTGTTATTTGTATCAATAATGAGAAATAAACCGAAATACTTTGTAGTAGATAACTCTTTCTGTTTTCATGACGTATTTTTCATGAAAATCTATAAAAAGAAGAAATAAAGGGCTTTTATTAGTGGAAAAAATCATTAAAAATAATTAAAAAAAAAATAATTTTAAATGTTTGAAGTGCTTGCCATTCACCTTCTGACAATATGCCAGTCCATTAACAAATTTTTGAGTAACTTTTCTCGAGACTTCTCCATGTGTTAATGCACATTCATCAAGAATTCGTTGTCTCAATTCCTGCAAGCATGCTGGTCGATTAACATAAACACGATAATTTTTACATGGAACCTGGTATGGACAGATCCGAAACAAAGTGCTCTTTCAGAATCTGCAGAAATACAGGGTGTCCCATTTTTAAATAAAAAAAATTTAGGTCATTTCGGTTAAACCGGAAGTATCTCATTAATGAAAATATGCTCATCAGATGCATTGTGGTCCATTACACTCAGCTGCCAATTTCAAAAATATCGCCCGTTTCGTTTTAAAGATATAATTTGGTGCCGAACTTTATCCCAACCCTGTATGTAAAATTATCGGAACAAGTAGAATTAATATTTATATACTCACGCTTACCGTTGCAACAAAATGATAAGGAAATCATTTATCATCATTCTTTGAGCGTCACAGGTATTTCCAGGATTTTAATTTACATAAAAAAAATCAGAGACACAGGACGTTCCATATATAAATCAGGAGGTTATCAATGTCAATTACTCAAAGAATTGATAAAGAGTGGAACTTCCCTAATGAATGTACGTCTGCATAACAAATTCGTACAAGATATTGCACCTTGAATCCAAATTCCACGTTAAAAACACCCTCTAAAAAGAAAAGAAAATTCTCTCTATAACGAAATATACAAAAGAGGGTGGGTTTTTTCCGAAATTTTTCCGGACGTGTGCGTAATAAATCCCGACCTTGAACTAAATCATTACGACGAGCAGAGAGATCCTTCTGAAATAGTTTTAAATACACCCCTCTGGCTGTTTGGTTTCAATCTAACCATTACGCTAGTGTGAAAAGTTGTGCGAAAATGTCTGAAAGGAAGTGCTTAAGTTTGAATGATAAACTTAAATTTATCAGTGAACTCGACCTCGACATTGCCGACTATAGAAAAAAATATTCTGTATAACGACATTTCTTCATAACGATTTTTTTTGCGGAATTAGCGCTTTCGTTATGGGGATTGGGGAAGTTCCACTGTATTTTTCCTCTAGATTAAAGTCTCCTGTTTTGTTATTTATTATTGTCGTATTCCAGAACTTCACAAAAAGCACCTATTTTTAGGACAGGGACTTCGGTTTTGAATTGAAAATGAACAAAACCATTACAACGTTTTTGTTTACCTTTTTTTAAAGCTTTGTGTCAACTGGTGCGATGTTTACCAAATATTGCACGAAAAAATAATGTTTTTATGCTTTCATTCCATTACCAAATTTCAACGAAATAACTAAAGCTTTGGAAATAACTAGAAAACTGATTAGAAATTCAAAATATTTTCAACATGGAACATGGAAAGTTCTCTTGTTGAAAATTCTCGATCACAGAACCAGTACTGCAGTTCGATTTTTTAGCGCACTTATTCATATAAGAAACAGCTTTAGTTCTTATAAGAAAACTATTATTTACATTTGTATATCAGTGAAATCATAAATCAATCATTAATCAGTATTTAACTTTCTTGTTCAAATCTTCAATATACAGTGGAACTTCCCTATAACGAAAGCGCTAAATCCGCAAAAAAATTCGTTATGAAGAAATTTCGTTATACAGAAAATTTGTTTCATTAGTCGGCAATGTCGCGGTCGACTTCACTGATAAATTTAAGTTTGTCATTCCAACTTAAGCACTTCCTTTCTGATATATTCGCACAAGTTTTCACACTGGCGTAATGGTTAGATTGAAAGCAAACAGCCAGGGGTGTATTTAAAACTATTTCAGAAGGATCTCTCTGCCCGCCGTAACGATTTAGTTTAAGGTCGGGATTTATTACGTAAGTCCGGAAATATTTCAGATAAAATCCACCCTTACTCCTTCTTACCAATACCCATTGATATTCTTTGAAAATTTCGTTATAGAGAGAATTTACTTCGTTTTAGAGGGTGTTTTTAAGATGGAATTTGGATTCAAGTTGCAATGTCTTGTACCAAATTCGTTTCAGGGAATTTTCAATATACTTTGAAAATTGCAATTTTGGAGTGATTTCTTTCAGAAGTTATCGTGTTTACAGTCAGCCAACATGTTTTAGGTATCACACATAAATAAAACAAAGTATTTCTTAGTTAAAAGATTTTTTAATTCGTCTTTTAGATTAATTTTATAGAATGCCAAATATCATCCTAAAATGTTTTATGTTTATAGTGGTTTACCACTTGAAAATCATTTTGTGTCCATCACTATTATTTATACGTATAAATTAATCTTCTTTCTTAGATGTTCAATTCATGTCCATGCCTTAAAATTCCATTCCACTTAAATCTTAAACTTTCTTCACAATCTGTACTACATCCTCATCACAGAGAATGTGATCTAACCCAACTTTTTGAGGCTGATGCTTCACGGATGACCCCCATACTAGAGCACTGAAAAATCAATATTTTTTAGGAACTGTTACAAAATATTTGAATTTCACTTACTATTTAAATTCTTTCGCGATTGTACGATGAAGCTTGTTACAAAAATCTTGTACCGATGTATAATCTGAGTGCAGCACAATAGGTGAACTGTAATCGGGTAGTTGTCCCTTAGGTTTGGTGTAACTAAAACAAGGAAAAATATCAGAAGAATGAATATATGAAATATTAGAGAGAGTTATCAATGAAAATATACAGTGTGTTTGGTCATGACTCAGCGATAATTTAAGGGCATCAAATATACCTAATTTTATCGACAAAAACACCCAAACTTGGGAGTTTACCTCCTTAGGTTTGGAGTAGCCCCCATTTTAATTTACTTTTTCATTTTCGTTGACCCTTCCAAATAATATCGATTTCTTTGGACATAAAGGTCCTACAGATGTGAAAAAAATGTTTTCTGAAAGATGACACTACCACTTTCATTGAAGTATAACAATATGTAAAAACATTCAACTTGAAAACGCCATAAAAAATTCTTTAAAAAAGTTCATAGTAAAATTATGTACTGATTTTCTTAGTAAATCCGCAATAGTACAAGAACTAGCCCATTGAAGTATAATTTTTTTTCAATGATTTAACACGCAAGGATATTAGCTACAAAACAACACTCACATCATTATCTGTAAGTTACATAATTTGAGAGTTATTGCTGTTCGATCATGATCACTACGCGAGCAAAAGACACAAGACAGGTGGTCATGAAGGCCACTGATGTCTACAGAGCAGAGGCGGCCATTTTGAGCAATTTTTATTATTAAATTGTTTGTTTGATCATTGAAAATTATCATACAGTACTGACGTTTTTTTTATTTATCAATTTTCATAAGGGTCATGTTCGAACAGCAATAACTCTCAAATTATGTAACTTACAGAAAATGATGCGAGTGTTGTTTTGTAGCTTGTGTCCTTGCATGTTAAATCATTGAGAAAAAATTATACTTCAATGTGCTAGTTCTTGCACTATTGCGGATTTACTGAGAAAATCAGTACATATTTTCACTATAAACTTTTTCAAAGAATTTTTTAATGCCGTTTTCAAGTTGAATGTTTTCATCTTCTTATACTTCAATGAAAGGCGGTACCTAGTATCATCTTCAAAAAACATTTTTTTCACATCTGTAGGACCCTTTATGTCCAAAGAAATCGATATTATTTGGAAAGGTCAACGAAAATAAAAAAGTGAATTTAAGATGGGGGCTACTCAAAACTAAGGGGATAAACTTCCAAGTTTGGGTGTTTTTGTCGATAATATTAGGTATATTTGATGAGATTGTCACTAAGTCATGATCAAACACGTCATTTACACTATTTTAGCATTCTGCTTATACTCACATTCTAGCAAGTTTCAAATATTCCCACATTTCTCAAGGAGATCATCAAAATTCCATTGTGGTGAGCAGAGATCGGTACACAATGAGGAATCTTATATATACACATCTAGTTCTTCAATACTAATTTGATCTGTAAGAAAAAATACCAGTGAACATTTGTGTACTGAAAACTTGAATATTACCAACCTATTTTATTCAAAAGATAAATGCAAGGCACATATATTCTATTTCCTTCAATAACATCAATAAGGTCATCACTGGTAGCATCGTACTTGAGTGTAACATCGGCATTATGAATTTTATACTCAGAAAGTATAGTTTTAACAGTATCATTATCTAATTCCGATTGCGGTACCTGAAAATGTAAAATTGTTTCACAACACAACCAATCATATCAACCTAAATGCACATTATTACCATACAATTCAAATTAATTCCACCTTTGTCTTTTTTCTTGAAGTATATATTAGGTGGCTGCTTGTTTAATCGTAGACCAAAACCTTCCAATTCATGTTCTATCAACTTTTTATGTACTAAAGGTTTCAATACATCTAGTACAAGAAATATCAAACTGCAGGTTCTGGGCTACAGCTATAACTTGTCGACCTCTACCTTTACCATCTTTAGCACCTTCAATAATACCAGGCAAATCAAGCAACTGAAAACGAATTTCAAATAGTTTACAGGCGTCAACAGATTGAGATATCTTTCAAACCTGAATTTTGCTCCTTTATATTTAATAATACAACCAGGTACAGTTGTCAAGGTTGTGAATTCATAAGCTGCTACCTCAGAGTAAACACCAGCTAGAGTACTCAGTAATGTAGATTTTCCAACAGACGGAAATCCAACGAAACCAACTCGGGCATCTCCTGTCTTGGCTACATCGAAACCTCGCCGGTGCCACCACCGCCTCCTTTGGGGGTAATCAACTCACGTCTCAATTAGCTAATCGAGCTTAGTAACCTAAATGTCCAGCAGTTGCTTATTTCTTTGAGTTCTTGCCATCTGTGAAATGCAATTGAGGTTAATTAATGAAAACCGATTAAGGTGAATTGTGTTACTCCGACTCGATAGCCGAATTTTTCTAGAATGTACTCATTTGTTTTTTTAGGTTTTTAGATCTTTTCAATTATCAAAATATTTGTTCGAACAATTCTGAATTCTTAAAATTCGTGAAAATAAAAAAAAAAAATAGTTCTAGCAACAGGATTTTCTAATTTATGCGGGTGGCAGCCAATTATTGAGCATACACAACATATCAAACGGTGCGGGCCAATAAGGAAACAGCACTGTGTCCCACATGTTTCTACTCTACGTCGACGGTCGAACGACGTGTTGCATTAGCCGTCGCGTCGTAACGTAACCCGCATCGCATTCGATAATGACAGTGTTTTGTGGTGACAGCGACGGGATTGACAGCAATCAAATCCAAAACATCGTACATCTTAAAAATAATGCAAACGATATTTCCGTTTTCCGAAGAATTATTTTATGCGAACAAGCATAAAAAGAAAAATCTTTGGTTTTATTGTGGAAAGTGGAATGGAATTTTTTTCATTCATTTTTTCCGGAGGAAACCGTCATATTTAGAAGTTTACACTAATCGAGACAGTTCAGTGACAATGCTTTGCTTTACATGATTGGGGGCTTCGATTGAGATCGTACAGCTCATAAGAAGGCCAAAATTAATAGATTGGACGCAACAAAGTATTGAAAAAAAAATTAATTTAGTATTCTGTTAATCCTTAGTTTCGCCCTAATTTGGTTCGTATGTTTATTTTTTCAGTATTTGTATTCAATCAAGTAATAGGAACATCCAGAGTTGGACGATACAGGTTTACCACCTAGTTAAGAATATTATCATTTCTCTGAAGAGAAACTTAGATATCATTCTTTCTGGAAAATTTTTCTCAGATTATTCATGAATCTGAAGATAGCGAATATTTGAAACTGTAATATGTACAGGGTGATTTTTCAACATGCTGAATCAATCTGAAATTATCACAATAACCACCCTCAAGTCAGTAAAAAATTCTAGATCTATTTTATGTACCCACCAATATTGTGCTACAGCTACACTTAAAATTTAATCGAAATTGAACAAGTATTACGAAAGTGATCAATAAAAGTAAAAGCTATTGAATCTGATAAATCACTTCAGTAGTCTCAATTGAGGCCCTTAACCATAACCCAAAATTGTTCTGAAGCTATCCTAATTAGTGTAAACTTTTTAAAAAATGTAACGGTCTCCTCTGGAATCCCAGTTTTATTATCGAATTAACTTAATCTTGTAGTATACAGATTTGTTTATATTCTATGCACATAGGTATCTTGAATGATTCGTGTAACGTCTTAAACTTGCAAAATGTGGATAATTTTATTTACAAATGATTAACAGTATATTATACAGGGTCTCTATAAATGATTGTAACAGCGCAGTTGGCTTTGAATTATTTATATAACTTTGTTACGCAGGTTAGGGTGTCAATTATATGACTGGCCAACGGCGGTGCTACAATCATTTATAAGGTATGTAATCACTCAGAAATTTCTACAGAAAATCCACCAGCATTTGATCTATTTGTAGTGTATATGAAGATTAATTGTAAGTGTGGCAGTCAATATAAATATTGTCACAAAAAATAAAGCTACACCTGCTTTTATTCAAAACAGATATTTTATTTTATTTTTTATTATCTGCTTATAAATTTGATTTTCAATACTTACTTTTCATGTAGCTGCATTTATCATCTCATAGGGATTAATAATCACAGCAGGTGAATTTAAATTTCACATTATTTTTTGAAACACAACTAATTTGTTTTGAAGTAGGTAATAATTAAAAATATATTTCAGATTTAAACATTTACTTTTCTAACTTTAATTAAGTGCAATACATAATACAATGCAAAAAAATACTGAGGTTAATGCAAAAACTGAAATTTTTGTCCAAGGCCTCTGGAATTCAAACACTTCTTGCTCTTAGAACACATGCTTTGTTCATTGATAAACTGGAAACATATCACCTATGAGTAGGTCAACCTAAAATAATAACAGGCAGTGTTTCAAAAGAAACTGAAGATTGAAGAAGAAAAAAATTAAGCTGTTCATCAATATCTGAAATTATTAAAATGAGCAACATGCATACTTTACACCATACAAAGAAAACATACCATAATTCCATAGACATCCTTTTGACTTCAAAAGTACAGCCTGTAGAACTGAATTAAATTTTTTTGGAAAATATGACTGTTTGTCAATTTTTCTTTTCCTGGTTGGAGTATTGGAACACTGTAAGTCATAAGCATCATCAATTATTTTAGCAATTTTTCGACCAACACTCTCTTCCAATAGGTCAAGTTTCAGATGAGCTTGTTCTTTCACCACCTAAAATCAAATTTGAAAAAACCGTATGCATGAATATTCCCAAAGACTTACACCATATGCTTTAGTAGCATCAATCGGAGCATTTGAAATTTGATTGGATTCCCTTATAATACTCTGAACATCCATCTCAAATTCAGTCCTACTTGTTGATGGTTGGCATATGTATAGGTTATTGCTCTCGTCGTCGTCGTCATCATCATTCGGTCTTCTTAAAATAGTACTGCTTCTCTTTAATACCAAAGCAACTGCATGGATATGTTTGCACATGACAGCCTTTACAGTGTATTCTGCACAATCACATTTAAATATGTGGATGCATATCTTACACTTATCACAGTATAAGGATCTGCAATCCATTTCACATAAGGCATCATACGAGACGATATGAAATTTATCACTATTATATTCTGATTGAACTCTAAAATCCCCAGTTTCTAAGCAAACTACTTTTGCTGTCAGTCCCTTTTCTGCTCTCGAGTGGGCTTCTCTATTAGTTCTGGCCTGGTAGGAATTGGCAGAAGGTCTTTCAGTTTCAATGATATTTTTCCATAGTTTATCATTTACCAATTCCTCTAGCGTATCCAGTAATTTCTCCACCCTAAAATGCATTTTTTAGAAAAGAATTATTTATTCTTCAAATCTATACCTTATGTTCTGTTTCCCCCTCATTTTATTGTATTTTAATACTTTATTTAAGCTTTCAATAGCCATATTCGTATTAATCCCTGCATTTATTCTGTAGCAGTGTGCCCACATCATGATCCTTTCTTCACTTTGAAAATAATATCTGAAAAAAATTAATGAAAATCTTAAATTATACTTTTCACATGTAGATACACTCACTGCTTTAAATATTTAAGAAATGCATATTCCTGCTCTTTTTCTAAGTGCTCGAAATATTCCTCTTTCATCTTGTGGAATGTCGGTACGTTTGTCTCCTTCAAAATCATTCTCATTCTCCTTTTCATTTCTGTTTTATTTTCCATCTTCTTCAATTTGTTTCTCCCCTGAATATTCCAGTTTTTTATAACATGCCAAGAACAGAGAAGTCTTCTTGGTTTTTTTTCTGTTACCATTGCCTGTAAAATTTTAAAGAATTATAAATCCACAATTTAGATGAATGTTCTCTATTACCTGACACCATGCATTGTAATATTTTATATCATCGTCAGTCATAATATAATCTGCTTCCACTGGCTCTCCGATTTTAGCTTTCAGTGCATTGAAAAAAATAGTTTGGATTGTTTGATCCAGCCTATTTGATAAGAAGAATGCAACAGGGAACCCAATTTTGTTTTCATCTTTGACTAAAACTATGGTCAGATCAAAATGTTTGGAATTTGTGCCGTGGGTTCCGTCAACACATATAATTTTTTTGAATTCTTTGAGCTTTCTCTCCATATCACTATTCATATAGCCTAGGGCAAAATCTTCTTTCTGCAATCCAGGGTAGGTTTCTCCTAATAAAATGAAAATTTGAAAGAAAAGATGATTAAAAATGAATGTACAGTTTTGAATTATATACATACCAATTTGCTTAAACAAAAAAACATAGTTTTTTCCTTGACTGTTCCACTCTTGAACTTTCAAAGCAGTAGCTACCATGTCGTTATCGTGCCTCCTTTTCTCTATATTGAATTTTTTTATGATATAAGCAAAATCAGCCCTTTTAAGTATATTAATTCTTTCTAGCTTATCATTTGTTATTTTTCTTGAATCTTCCAAAATCCTCTCTTTTGAGACTCCTTCTATCAATTTAGTGGCAATCATCTTCTGCGCGTCTTTCGTCAAACGTTTAGAACGAAGTAGATCGTCATGACCAACATGCGTCTCCACAAATTTAACGTCCACAGCTGAAATATACAGGTTCAGATATTCTCATCGGAAACATACGATATTCAATGTGATAGAGAGGGTATATATCATATACTCAGGTATATACCTGATTAAATACAATGGAAACCTACCCTTATGAGTTATCTTAACTCGAATTCTCGAAGGACAATAGCCAGACATTTTAATACTTCCACCAGTATTAATGCTTCGTTGGGTACACTTGCTAGTAAATCCTGCGAAAAAACAAAAAGCTGATACATGACCTCTGGTGAATTGAGTGTATTATGCTGAATAACAAATAGGTACACACCTGAATAATTACTACGATTGCATTCATAATAAACCATCAGTCCTTCAGATGATTTCCTATGAGCGTGTTTGATATAATCCACATTTCTGTTATCAAGTGATCTCCAAGTCTCAAATTCTTTCTCATTTTTGAACGTTAAAAATGAAGTTTTGATATCTAGAGAATGAATCTGCTGTAAATGATTGATTAGCATATCATGTTTTTCGTAACCAACTTTGTTTTCTTCAGGGCAAATTGGACATTTTATTAGCCTGTTCCTTTTAGAGGGAAGAGGTTCTTCATTGTGCATATCTCTCAAATGACGATTTTTGGCCGAAACACTTGAGAATTCCTTTTGACAAATTGGACAAGTCAATTTTTCGCTGGAAATGTATAATGTTAATACCAGGCTGATATATTTCTACAATAATAATAATACCTAATATTCATTGACAAAACAAAATATTACTATCTAATCTAAACACTCACCTTCCTCCTTCCATGTTCTTCAATTTATTTCTTGAAACTTTGCGAATACAAAACAAATGCTAACTCCGCTAACTGAAAATTTTTCAGCAAACGTCTAACTGACTGTGATCACAACACAATTGACATTGAAAGAAGTGATGGGCCATTCGAATGCAAAATCGAATCAGCATTCGATTCTTGAAAGTATTCGTTGCATTCGAATGCAATATTTCAGCAATTCGAATGATTTTTGCATTCGGTTTGGAGGCGACATACCTCAATAAAAACAGGACTATGTCGTTAAGGTTCAATATCTCAGCATTTGCCTGCTTTTTTTTAGAAAATGAACTCTATTGCCATTCATTCGGTCCAAATTTCGAATGAATCATTCGTTTTGCATTCGGTTTCGGGCGGCATCTACCTGAAATTGTAGTTACTATATGTCCGTAAGGCTCAATATCTATGTCATTAAGTGCTATTTCTTAGGGAGGTTTTCGAAATTGAACTCTATTGGAATTCATTCGGTCTAAATTTCGAATGAATCATTCGTTTTGCATTCGGTTTCAGGCGGCATCTACCTGAAAATGTTAGTTACTATGTCCGTAAGCTCAATATCTATGTCATTACGTGCTATTTCTTAGGGAGTTTTTCGAAATTGAACTCTATTGGAATTCATTCGGTCTAAATTTCGAATGAATCATTCGTTTTTGCATTCGGTTTGGTTCGGCGGCATCTACCTGAAATGTTAGTTACTATGTCCGTAAGGCTCAATATCTATGTCATTACGTACTATTTCTTGGGGAGGTTTTTGAAACTGAACTCTATTGCAATTCATTCGGTCTAAATTTCGAATGAATTATTCGTTTTCATTCGGTTTGGGCTGGCATCTAGCAGAAATATCAGACACTATAAATCAATAAGCCCAATATTTCTGCCTTTGTGTGCTATTTCTTACGGAGGTTTTTAAAATTGAACTCTTTTGAAAATTCATGTAATGGTTTCAAGCATATAAGTTTTTATGAGATGTTAGCTCATCGAAGAAAAATTAAACTTCAATGTGCAAGTTCTTGTACCATTGCAGATTTATTAGGATAATCAGTACTTACATTTTTTCACTAAACATTTTATTAAGAATTTTCCTATGACATCACTAAGTTGAATGTTTTCAGATTGTTTAGCTTTAATAAAAGGTGATACTACCATCTTTCAAAAAACATTTTTTTCAAATCAGTAGGACCTTTATGTCCAAAGAAATCGATATTATTCAGAAGGGTCAACTAAAAAAAAAGTAAATTTAAAATGGGGGCCACTCCAAAACTGACGAATGAATTCCAATAGAGTTCAATTTCCAAAACCTCCATAAGAAATATCATGCAAACGCTGAAATATTGGGCCTATTGTTGTTCTATAGTATCTAATATTTTTTCTGCTATTTGCCACCCCAAACCGAATGCAAAACGAATGATTCATTCGAAATTCAGACCGAATGAATTCCAATAGAGTTCAATTTCAAAAACCTCCATAAGAAATAGCACGTAATGACATAGATATTGAGCCTTACGGACATAGTAACTACAATTTCAGGTAGATGCCGCCCGAAACCGAATGCAAAACGAATGATTCATTCGAAATTTAGACCGAATGAATTCCAATAGAGCTCAATTTCGAAAACCTCCCTAAGAAATAGCACGTAATGACATAGATATTGAACCTTACGGACATAGTAACTACAATTTCAGGTAGATGCCGCCCGAAACCGAATGCAAAACGAATGATTCATTCGAATTTAGACCGAATGAATTCAATAGAGCTCAATTTAAAAAACCTCCCTAAGAAATAGCACGCAATGACATAGATATTGAGCCTTACGGACATAGTAACTACAATTTCAGGTAGATGCCGCCCGAAACCGAATGCAAAACGAATAATTCATTCGAAATTTGGACCGAATGAATGGCAATAGAGTTCATTTCCCTAAAAAAAGCAGGCAAATGCTGAGATATTGAACCTTAACGACATAGTTCCTGATTTTTATTGTAGGTGTCGCCTCAAACCGAATGCAAAATCATTCGAATGATCATTCGATTCTCAAATTCATTCGTTCATTCGGTTTTCGATTTTTGAAAGAATTCGGTTTTGCCCATCACTAATTGAAAGAAAGAAAAAAAACCGTTTCGTGAGGAATACGATCATAGTCATAGACAAATTTATCTTTCACAGTGTTTTTTGGCCTTCGCTAAATTATAACACACCAAAATTGTAAATTTTTTTCTTAGCTCCATCAAATGCCTATAATTCCATATTTTGTAGAAACTGCGATAAAAAAAATGCATTTTCCCTATATTAAATTCATTAGGAACTGCTGAAACGAAAATCGTAACCTTTTTTCCTCATTTTAAAATCACAGAACACTGTGTTAAAATAGTACGTAACACTGTAACGCTACATCTTAAATGTAACACAAATGTTACAATCGTAACACCTGAAACATCACTGCTGTCAAAGAGAGAAAGATATATTTCTCTCTCTCGTTGAGCGTTGACGCACGGTATGCGCATGCATCTGAGTCCACTGTTTCCTTATTGGCCCGCACCGTTTGATATGTTGTGTATGCTGCAATTATTGGCTTTACTTGAACTATCCTTAGGGGTCGTTTATACTGGCCCGTAACTTTAACTTTTCCCTTACCCTAAGAGTTGAAACATAGAAATTTCGTGCTATGGTTTATACTCGAACTTTAACTTATTCCCTTAAATAGAAGTTTTCCATTCATAATTTAAGGGCATAAGTTACGGGCCGTAAAACGACCCCTTATTTTTGTAAATTTGTAGTTAATTTTTTTGATATTTTCAAATATTGTTTTCAACTATCTGTAAAAATATTTCTATTTTTATATTCTGGCAATTATTATTTCAATTTTATTTAATTATTTTTTAATTTTTGACTAACTTTATAAATCAATACTTAAAAAAAGAAGACTAGGTTTCTATGCTCTAATCGAACATTAGTCTATGACCATTGTTGCTGTACCTGACAGATGTCATGCGCTGACAGCTAACCCCAATCCACCGAACATAAATATAAACCCCAATCAGTTCGAGAAGTCAGTTCGAGTCAGAATTTCATAGGTGCGAAAGAGACCCATAGTGTATTGACCTGTGTAACGTGTTATAAAACTCTCATAAATATCCGATAAAATAGTTCTTCATATTATGTACTGAGCCAGACACCATAAAACAAGATGTATTTCGACGAAACAGGGGTAAGCTTGAAAAACTCTCCTGAAATTTTCAAAATCTTATAAAATCCTTTTAGTTGGCGATGGTTGCTTCACCAGAAGCTGCTCATTTGGTAGGAATAGATTCTGAGTACGTGCAAACTCAATGTATATTCGCAGATGGTGCGGAACGATTTGGTGTTTCAGCTATTGCATTTGATAAATCGGAGGAATTAATTTGGATGGGAAATCATGGGGTAAGTACAGTCCTTTATATAGAATCCTTTCTTATAAGAATCTATCTACTACAACCCTTATCGACACTATTTTTATAGGGTCACGTAACATCCTACTATACAGGAGCGATGCAGAAGTATACTTCTTTCCAAGTACATGCAACGCAGGATATTCGACAGATTATTACTGTAGATAATGGAATATTGGCCTTAACTGCTGGTTCTCTGAGATATCAAATGAGGAGAGGCATACCACTCTTAACTCACACGTAAGTTGTTTCTGTAGTGACTAGATAATACTTATTTTAAATATAATGGTTCTTAGGGGCCCCAACATGATTGATATGCAATGTATGCTGCAAGTATCACCATCAAGAATTCTTATGGGTGGACATCAAAGCAAACTTATAGATTTCAATATCGAATATTCCAGGGAATTGACAACGGTAAGTATTAATAATGGAAAATTTGTATATGTATCTGTTCAAATTTTGTGTACTAATGGCAGTAATGTTTATCAGCAAGGAATTCTATTTTAGTTTTTCTCAAATGATTTGGCAACTTCTTATAGGAATAATCCATACTAATATTATAAATGCGAAAGTAACTCTGTCTGTCTGTCTGTCTGTCTGTTACTCTTTCACGCCTAAACGGCTGAACGGATTTTGATGAAATTTGGTATGGTGATAGATGATAACCTAGAAATGGTCATAGGCTATAAATAATTACGCCATCGTTCTTACGATAGTAGGCAGATAACTAAATTGAGTTAGTGATTTTTAGTCGTTTTGTTGGGACTTTTGCTCTTTCACGTCTAGACGGCTGAACAGATTTTGATGGAATTTAGTAAGGTAATAGATGGTTACCTAAAAACGGATATAAGATCAAAATGATCACGTCATCGTACTTAGGGGGTAGGAAGTAGGCAGAAAACTGAATTGAGTTAGTGATTTTTTTATGGTTTTTAAAAGTTTACCTCATTCACGCCTTAACGTCTGAACGGATTTTTATAAGACTTGGTTAATATAAAGATAGGATCCTAGGCACGGACACAGGCTACTTTTTACGGCGGGAAAATACCTCATTCCCGCGGAAATCTAGCGTGATCGTGTCAAGAAGCGCATGACGCCATAGCTACTGAAATGATTTTGATGAGTGTTACTAAGACTTCAAGTTAGTATTTGATCACTTTTCTAACTTAGAGGGTCGGTAGGCGCCATAATTTAGGGAATTTATGATAAAATTCTGATGCAACTGTCTTTATTTAACAGTTTTACTTGGATCGAATTACAGTGCGAAGCCGGGGCGGGTCGCTAGTTATCCTTATAATGTCAACAATAATTTTAAAATAATCTAGGACTTGTAGGTACTGTATTAATGTTATTAATTTCTCTCAAATTCTTTCTGCAGGTTGAAGTTGGGGATACTGGTTGTGTTATGATGAGACCGCACTCAAGATTTGTTTTATGTGGAAATCCTCTTGGAAGAATCGACTTGAGAGACCCAATTTCCTTGAACGTTGAGCATAAGTTAGAGACTCATACTGGAAGCTTAAGCGATTTTGATGTCCAAGGTAACCTTTTGGTTACGTGTGGTTTCAGCACCAGGTAATTTCGTTATTCTGTAAAATTATTTCGCAAGTATCTGACATTTCTGTTTTTTCAGGCATGGAAATTTGACAGTGGATAGATTTTTGAAAGTTTATGATCTGAGAATGATGAGAGCAATATCTCCAATAGCTGTTGTAACGGATCCTTTGTACCTGAGGTTTTTACCGTCTGTTTCGTCCAAATTAGCTGTGGTATCTACTCTGGGCCAGATACAATTGTGTGATACTATAGCTTTAGCCGAGCCGAGAATTTGCTTGCATCAAATTGATCCTCCAGGTGAGTTATACATGTTTTTCTGACCTGTAGACAATTAGCCTATTCGTTTTGGAGAGTTTCGTGCTCCTGAGCAACTCAAAAACTCTAAATACGGGTTGCCATTGGTTGCGCACAAGCACTGGAACAGCTCAGGAGCACAAAACTCTCCAAAACAAATACTATAAATAAGTATTTCGTACACTGCAGTTGCTTCAGGTCCTAAGTCAGATTTTAAGCAGATATGTTTGGTTATGAAAAGAAATTTTATAGGTTTTTGCATCAACCTATAAATTCATAGGTACTTTCTTGAGTGATACACAAGTTTAAATTTGGATTTAAGCTTTCGAACAAACCAGAGAAGATCTTTCATTATTGACCAGTTGCAATTTACACTTTGGTTTTCATTACATAGTCCTTGTAATAGAGTCAAACATACAGGTTTCGAAATTCTAATTGGAAACATAGGAAATTCAGTGCATCAGAGAGAGAACTTTGCAGTTGTCCAGTGCTATAATGAAAAGGTTCACGGGATTCGTAACTGTCTGAATAAAAGACCTGCTGAAATAATGTAGTTTTGTCTCTTTCTTATCGTGAGGAGTGGCTTTTGGAGCAGTATGGAAGGGAACCTGCAGTTCTCGTTCTCGTATCGAGTATTACGCACAGCCTGACGCATTTACTGAATGCGTCGGACTGCCCGTGTTAGTCGATTTGAGAGAGACAACCATATTATTTGTTCATTAGACCATCCATCGCGTCAAACTTAAGCTAAACATAGCATGAAAATATGTCCAGTATAGCACTGTCGAACTGCACGGCAAAATGCTCTCTAATGCATTGAATATCGTATGTTTCCAATGTGAATTTCCGAACCAATGGGTACATTCAACAGCACTCAACTCTTGGAATACAGCTAAAATCAGTTGAGTAGAGTTGAGTTTCAGCGGATGAAAATTTTCTGAACGCTTCGCTGAGTGATTTACCAATCTGACATATCATGATATATAACCTCATTTTTTGATACCCAGTTGAGAAACTTTTTGGGATTGTAATTGCAGATTATAAATTGAAGTGTATTGGAATAATCAAAATTCTCCTTAATGAACTTTAACTCACAGAACACAACAATACTAAACTTCAACTGAAAACCCTATACATAAACAAATCACAAAATAGGTATAATGCGCATGTCTCAGCGGTCAGATGAGTTACAAAGCCCAAAGTTTTACCGCTGCCAGAAATCGACATTTGCTGAGTAACATCGATTTGTCAGCGATTTTGCTGAACGCTATCGCTTTCTCAACTTACTCAACTGTTGCCAACAGTTGAGTGCTTCTGAACGTACCCATTATATCCTTTTTTGATAATTATAAAATTAGTTTATCATTTGTTCTAGCAATAAAACCTGTTACCACTACTAAAACCAGTTGATAGGTTTGATAGTTTTGACTCATTCTATTTTGTGTATTTACAAAAAGTGAGATTAAAATACTTTTCTTATAGGACAGTTCAAGGAACTATCTTTTGATCATATGGCCAATCTTTATGATGTATTTTGAAAGTTATCATATTGTCCGTTCACGAAAGTTTGAGCGCATAGTACGCATTCGTTTATTTATCTGAAGTTGGCCAGTATTTGCTGCCATAACGTAAAATAAAGTCAACGTTGCCGAATGTACCCGGCCTCGTTCGACAAGCTTGCGAGTTATCAGAGAACTCTATGCAATATTGACAACATTGCGTATCAATCTGACAAAAAACTAAACAACATAACCTAAAATTTTAATATACACAGTGGAATATGCCAAATTTCCATGGCCAACCGACGGCTCAACCTTTCATGAACGGACTATAGGTAGAGAAGCCAAATTATAATTTATTCACTGCAGCAATGTTATTGTTATGACATCATAAAACGTTGCCAAACAGTGTATTTCACCTTAACAGAATTACTTAAAATAGAATTGCTTTAAACATTTTTCAATAGTTGATAGGATTATCAGTTATTTTTGTGAGTTGTTCTTTTTATTCAGTATGTGTAATAAAATTTCCTATTTAGGTGGAATGTGCTTGACATTCGACATATCAGCATCTAGCCAAGCCATGGCGTTCGGAGATAATATGGGACAGATTCATCTGTTTTCCACATGTGCAGAGCCAATTTTCAACACTTATTCTAACATGACCGAGCATGCCGATCATGTTTTGCAGATACCATCCTTCGACATAGATGATTACAACGTACCTTTGGCATCTGTGCCAATGCCAGTGGCTGGTCCACATGTTAACCTGTCTTCCAACTGGCCCGACCAGTTGTCACAGAAAGTTTACAGGTGAGATGTTCAAGAGTTATTAAGAAAAATTGATTGCAAATTTGAAACTGGAATCAACTGGAATTATGGAATTGGCAATTGAAGGAGCCAATTTTGTTGGTAGTGAGATGTTTGAAAGTGATGATGGGTTCACTCTTTCGCTTTTGTTTTAAACATTATGACGATAAAATTTTAGATCGGCCAGACTTCATTTTTCTACCGTTTTCTTAAATTATTTCTCTAATTTAACGTATAATAATATCATTTGACATAACAACAATGCGAGCGACATACCAAATATAGCGGCTATAGAATGAAGTTTGGCCCATCACATTTCAATATCTCAGTTGGCTTATTGCTGAGGGATCTCCTTTTATACGTCAATGGACGGATCTTACAGTTTTTCAATAATAAATACAGGGTCTTTATAAATGAAAGTAACAGCGCAGTTGGCTTTAGATTATTTATTTATTTTACACTGTTATGCAGGTCAGGCGGTCGAATTATGTGGCTGAATTATCAATGTCAAAGATAGATAGACATAAATATAGAGAAATATTTGATAAATGCATTGAGTTTGCATATGAAGCAGCAAAATGAAAATAATCCAAAGCCAACTACGCTGTTACAATCATTTATAAAGACCCTGTATTTTCCGTCGACCTCATAATAAAAGGGGATTTTAATATGTACGAAATTGAACATTAATGACCCATTTTAATGTTCCATTTATGCTATTTTGATGTGCAATCCTAATGGCGACCGTACACAAAAAACACTACGAGAAATGTCAAAACTCTACTGGAACATAGAAACATAGAAATTTCATTATGTCAAATGTATGTCTTGTGCAAATGAGAGTGTGTTTCTATCAATAATTTATACACATTTCATGTTGAGGTCATCGGAAAAATATTCTAATCAACTCATTTATTAATCTAGCGAATAATGGACTCGAACTATTAAAATATCTTGACCATTAGTCGCTGTCTTTAATAACCTATTTGATTAAATAACCATGGTCCGTTCACGAAAGTTTGATCCATCGGTTGGCCATGGAATTTGGCATATTCCACACTGTATATTAAAATTTTAGGTTATGTTGTTATTTTTCGTTGAGAAAAATGTTGTTTATTTTCTTGTCAGATTGATACGCAATGTTGTCAATATTGCATAGAGTTCTCTAATAACTCGTAAGCTCGTCGGACGAGGCAGAGTACATTCGGCAACGTTGACTTTATTCTACGTTATGACAGCAAATACTGCCAACTTCAGATAAATAAACAAACGCCTACTATGCGCTCAAACTTTCATGAACGGACCATATACTCCGTTCTCATATTATTGAGCGCAAAGTAGGCGTTTGTTTATTTATCTGAGATTGGCAGTATTTGCTGTCATAAAGATGAACAAAGTCAACGTTGCCGAATGTACCTGGCCTCCTCCGACAAGCTTCCGAGTTATCAGAGAACTCTTTGTTATATTGGCAACATCGCGTATCAATCTAACAAGAAAATAACAACATAACCTAAAATTCTAATATACATAGTGGGAAATGCCAAATTGTCATGGCCAACCGACAGCTCAAATTTCGTGAACGGAGTATATTTTAGATTCAAATATGTATTATCGATAATCTGGTTCAGTCAGAAAATACAATCATCTATTTTAATCTGTATAGAAAATAATGAATTATTCATCTTAAATGAACATTATTTTTGTAAGTTATCCTTCTTTTTTGACATTTCATATGTTTCAAATTGAAACCATCAAATAAATAGTTTATTTGTCAAAATTTAAATGTTCCGATCTCTCATCAAATGTCACATTTGGCTGTTATAATTTCTTGATTTCGTGATATCGAGAAGTTGAAAAAAGTTTGTTTGAGTTGTTGAACTTGCATCTGAAGTGGATGCCTGACCAAATTCGATATTGTTGCAGGAGAACCCCAAGAATTGAACCGGAAATTCTTCGTACTATGAAAATGCAGGGACCAATCGGATAGCCCCAAATCCAAGGACCGTCAGGAGAAATCAAGTGAGGCCTGATAAGTTACCTGTAGTTCATTTCACTTGATTAGTTCTAGAACTCTATTTACTTGTTGACTGATTAGAGTAGGAATAGTTTTTTTTCTAATATTAGAAAGTGATTTTTTTTGGGATATTACCTTATCCATTATGTGATACTAATTTAAGGAAATAAATTATTTTTTGAAACGTTGGAGGAGGTTTTAATTCATCCTTCCCTTCTTCTGATCATATTTTTATCTTTTAATGCATGTTTCAGTTGTTTGGTGTCAATTGAAGATACATCGTAGTCAAAGTTTGATGCTCGAAAAAACTTCTATACTAATTTTCTTTATTTTGAAGGTTATCTATAATCTCGGAAGGAATGGTTACCCTGTGAACTCCAAACATTCACCAGAGAATAAGGCAAAGGTTTCGGATGACAACTCGAATTTTGTTGCTATACCAAAACGTTACAGGAAATTAGACGTGAAATACAACAAGTTAGGCAGCGATGAATTTCAGTTCGATCAATACAACAAGACAGCTTTTTCCGGTTTGGAATCTACACTTCCAAATGCCTATTGCAACGGAATGTTGCAGGTAAGCCCCGCTACTGATATAATGAAAAAAAAATTAATTTTGAACTAGTTATATTGAAACCTGAGTGAAATTAATTTCTGACCGAATTAAATTTTTATTACTGAAGAAGTTCTGTACATTATAGAATCCTGATTGGTGAATTGCCATACCTTACTGAACAGAAATGTCAACATAGTTTGACATTCTCATCTGTCAAATCACAGAATCTTCCAAATAGCTTACAAAACACTATATTTACTACTTTTTTTATTATTATTTTTTCACTTATTTTCTTATATTATTTAACATAGTTTTCACTAGCTAGAGTATACCCCGTTCACATATTATTGAGCGCAAAGTAGGCGTTTGTTTGTTTATCTCAGATTGGCAGTATTTGCTGTCATAACGATGAACAAAGTCAATGTTGCCGAATGTACCCGGCCTCGACTGACGAGCTTCCAAATTATCAGAGAACTTTTTGTTATATTGACAACATTGCGTATCAATCTGACAAGAAAATAAACAACATAACCTAAAATTTTAATATACACAGTGGAATATGCCAAATCGTCATGGCTAACCGACGGCTCAAACTTTCGTGAACCACTGTGTATATTAAAATTTTAGGTTATGTTGTTTATTTTCTTGCCAGATTGATACTCAATGTTGTCAATATTGTATAGAGTTCTCTGACAACTCGCAAGCTCGTCGGACGAGGCCGGGTACATTCGCAAACGTTGACTTTATTTTACGTTATGACAGCAAATACTGCCAACTTCAGATAAATAAACAAACGCCTACTATGCGCTCAAACTTTCGTGAACGGACTATATATTATTTATTTCACTGAGAAGATGTTTGAACGTAAAATTTAGTAAAATAAATTCTCATAAAAATGGTAACTCCTTTGAAAATTGATAGATGAAGCAAACTCTCTTGAACAATTTGAACTTTCTCATGTCTTCTTTCGAATAGTGTGAAATATCTCAACAAAAATTGATGTATTTAATATTTACTTTTTTTCAATCGCTATAAATTGTATAAATATGTTTCTAGGTACTCTACTTCTCAGAACCGCTGAGAGCAGCTCTGATGTCGCATCTGTGTGATAAAGAATTTTGTTTGTCCTGTGAACTTGGTTTCCTCTTTCACATGCTATCTCTGTCAAATAACGTTCCTTGTCAACCTGGTAACTTCCTGAGAGCCTTCCGGACTGTACCAGAGGCATCTGCTCTAAGTTTAATCCTGAGCGATCTTCATGCAGAAGCCAAGAGTAAAGTAGATTTATGTGCGTTAATACAGGTAAGATTTTCTTCACTTTTATTGAACGAACTTATGTTATTTATTGGATATCTTTTGCAGAGTTGGAACAGGTTTATGCTTCATCAATGCATGTCGAGTTGATTGAAAACAAGAAAAAGAAGGAAGAGAGGAAGGTTACAAGGAAACCGTTCATCTATAGAGAAACTGATTTTCCGAAGATATCAAATGAGCGAAAACGATCAAATGGTAAATATTTCTGTCTGAACTGATGCTTATTGATAAAGACCCTCATCGTGTTTACATTACCCTGATAGGAAACTGTTTTCAGGTGGAATTAACGAGATCAAAATAGAAGAAGAAAAAAGAGAGGAAGAATCTGATATTAGCAATTTATTCGCGTACGAAACAACTGCAATCAATAAATGTTTGAAATGCTCTAATACTGTAAGTATCAACATCTCAGAATCGTTATGAACGGAAATGTAAGGTTATGATGTACAGGTGCAACTTATGTGAACAATAAGAGGGAAAATTCATTCCAAATTTCTACAGGAATGAAAACAGTTTTAAAAAAATATGTTTCAAATTACTATATATAAGTTTATTAAGTTTCAAAATGCAAAAAATATATTAAGATATAAAAATAGTTCTATAATTTTCATTATTCAGTCAAATTTTCTCATGAATTTTTACATGTAACAAAAAATTATTAATTGAAGAAGACATAAAGGTTGATAAATTTCAATCTCCACTTCTTCCCATTGTTTATACAGGGTGTCCCAAAACTCGACGTCAACCTGGAACCGGTGAAAAGGCAAGTAATGCTGGTTGTCAGAAAAATATAAAAAAATCTAAGTTGCATGATTTTAAAATAGTGGGCATTAAAAAAAAACACGCAAAATTCCACACCCTGTGACAGTCTTTTCACTCCTGTTGCCACAAATATCAACTTTCTCCGACTTTTTTTTTGCTGTAACCTTGAATAATGCTTGTCTAAAATTCCAAAATGGTATAATACTTGTTAAATTTTAGCTGCCGTAGTTCAAATTTATTTTCGATTGCCTTTGAATACACATTTTCTTAAACTGCTTCCCAGTAAAAAAGTACAAGGGATTCAAGTCCGGTGAACGGGCCGGCCACGAGATTGGACCAGGACGTCCGATCCATCTTCCGGGAAAAAATGTTACCAGAAAAAAAATTTCTAGAGAAATTACTCCGGAAGATTTTTTCTCTGGAATTTTTTTTTCCCGGAAGATGGATCGGACGTTCTGGTCCAATCTCGTGGCCGGCCCGTTCACCGGACTTGAATCCATAGAACTTTTTTACTGGGGAAAAAGTGTATTCAAAGGCAATCGAGAATAAATTTGACCTACGGCAGCTACAATTTAACAAGTATTATACCATTTTGGAATCCTTACTAAATGTGCCAACTTTGGCGCATTTTATTTTCTGATTACAGTTCAGACGAGCATTATTCAAGGTTACACAGCAAAAAAAAGTTGGAAAAAGTTGATATTTGTGGCAACAGGAGCGAAAAGGCTATCACAGGGTGTGGAATTTTGCGTGTTTTTTTAAATGCCCATTATTTTAAAATCATGCAACTCAGATTTTTTTTTATATTTTTCTGACAACCAGCATTACTTGCTTTTTTCACCCGTTCCGGGTTGACGTCGAGTTTTTGGGACATCCTGTATGTATACTCAATTGATCAATATAATTTGATGATAAAGTTAATTACTTTATTGATAATTTCTTTGTGATTCAGGTCAAAAAAGAGTCCATGTCTTTGGCGTGCAATCTCAACTATCCTACCTCTGAACCAGAGAGGGAAGAATGGAGCTTCTGTGATATCCTTAAGAGGTCCTTATGCCCTCAACAAACAACTCCAGCTTGGTGTGATATCTGTGGAAAATTCACACCCACATCGCAAAGAAGAATATTGCAGGTAAGTTACATTTTGAGATGTTGGGGAACATTTTATTCATCTTATTCTGTTTCAGTCCCTGCCCAAGCTATTGGCCATCAACACAGGTCTTCATAACCCATCGCACAAGCAATTTTGGCAGAATCAAATGGACAAAGTGGTGGCTAAGCTAAAATACCCGATACGATAAGGTCATCTCCCCTAATCCGGGAATGAGCACTAAACCTTGTAGATACGGAGACAGCTGTTCAAGATTAGGCTGTCGATTCAGACATAGTTTCGATAATGCTCCACCTCCAGTACCTTCGAACAATCCATATTGCAGTAATAATTGGTTACCACTCAATATACGTATGTGTCTCAAAAATGATGCTCTTAACGTCGTCAAGGAGGAAGATGATGTAAGTTGATTGTTTAATATGAATTGAAATCTTAACCTCACATTTGCAAAGAATTTTTTTATGTTCTGTCGAATTGACAGAATGTCAGCTTCAGTAACTGTCAAAATTCTTCGCTTGAAAATAAATGGTTTTTCTATAGGGAGGATATAAAATAAAAAACATAAATTATTCAGTAAGACCCTTCATTAGTTCAAGTCTTAACCTAACCTAAGCTAACCTAACTTTTGCAAACAATTTGACATACAGTGGACTTATCTGTAACGAACGTCTTTATAACGAATTTCTCTGTATAACGAATTTCGTACAAGACATTGCACCTTGAATAAAAATTCCATGTTGAAAACACCCTCTGAAACGAAGTAATTCTCTCTATAACGAATATTCAAAGAACATCACTCTTGAATGGGTATTGGTAAGAAGTATACATCTTCTTCTTCTCTGTGCGGTGCCTTACCGGCCGAACTGAGGCCTAGTGGCCCATTGTTCACCCGCATCATTCTACAGAGACTCAGCTCCTCAGACACGAAGACAGAAATGTCGCGAGCCTGCCAGGAGTGGTCCCTCTCACCATAGGAATAGAAGGTGTTGGATTTCCTAGGTGTGTTGACCTTAACTCAGTAAGGTTTTCACAGTTGAACAAAATATGCTCAACCGTTTCATCAGTACTCCTGCACCACCGGCATAGGGAGCAGCTCGTCAATCCCATTCTCTTCAAATGCTTGTTAAAGAGAATGGGATTGACGAGCTGCTCCCTATGCCGGTGTATAAGGTATAAGGGTGGGTTTTTTTTTCCGGACGTACGTAATAAATCCCGACTTTGAACTAAATCATTACGGCGGGCAGAGAGATCCTTCTGAAACAGTTTTAAATACACCCCTGGCTGTTTGGTTTCAATCTAACCATTACACTAGTATGAAAGTTGTACGAAAATGTCTAAAAGGAAGTGCTTAAGTTTGAATGATAAACTTAAATTTATCAGTGCAGTCAACCACGGCATTGGCGACTAAAAAAAAAAATTTTCTTTATAACGAATTTTTTTGTGGATTTATCGCTTTCGTTATAGGGAAGTTTCACTGTATTATCAGTTTCAGTAGAGAATATATCAATCTTTGTTGTTTCAGAAATGTACGACGAACAAAGAAAACGGTGTTGACAACAATACTGCAGTGTCGACTAGCTACGAACTCTCCGCCGTTGTCTGTTACGTAAAGACAGTGGTACCAATGGCAGCAACGATAACATAACCTTGTAGCTCTGATCAAAGTTCCTGACTGTTACATTCCCGAAGGCGTGGAGGTTTCTGACAATAAATGGTATTTATTTAACGACTTCAGCATCTGTCCAGTACCGGCACAAGAAGTGGTTTGGTTCAGTCTCGACTGGAAAACGCCCTGTGTCCTGTTTTATTCGACGCCAGAAGTTATGGGAGCTTTGACAGAAGTTCATTCCACACTGACAAGGGTAATTTATTTTTTTTTTTTTTATTTTTTAATTTAATTTTTTCACCACTTTTGGTATAGTCAATTTAGAGGTGTAATATCAGCTTAGGAACATTCTCAAGGTTTTATTTCAGTTCATCTAGCCCTTTGTTGTTTGTTTGGTGTGTTGAATCTCTCATTTTTTACCATATCCAACAATAATTGTCCCAGGTTTCATTAAAATTGCTCAAATATTCAAAATGGTGGGCATAAATTATTAATACTTTTTTTCGTAAATTGGTAAACATGTCATGGTGAAAACTAATGAAAATCATCTGAAAATAGACACGTTTATAGTCAGTTAGCGTTGAGCGCAAGTTGGCAGTATTTGCTGTCATAACGTAAAATAAAGTCAACGTTGCCGAATGTACCCGGCCTCGTCCGACTAGCTTGCGAGTTATCAGAGAACTCTATGTAATATTGACAACATTGTGTATCAATCTGACAAGAAAATAAACAACATAATCTAAAATTTTAATATATAGTCCGTTCACGAAAGTTTGAGCGCATAGTAGGCGTTTGTTTATTTATCTGAAGTTGGCAGTATTTGCTGTCATAACGTAAAATAAAGTTAACGTTGCCGAATGTACCACGGCCTCGTTCGACGATCTTGCGATTTATCAGAGAACTCTATACAATATTGATAACATTGCGTATCAATCTGACAAGAAAATAAGCAACATAACCTAAAATTTTAATATACACAGTGGAATATCTCAAATTCCATGGCCAACCGACGGCTCAACCTTTCGTGAACGGACTATAAGTAACATCAGTGGGTTTAACAAAGCTTGATTGGGCAATAAATCGTTGATATTGTTTTAGTCAAAAATGAACTGAAAATTGCACAGAAATTATGACTTTTCAATAATCAAGGTGATTGTGAAGAAACCCGGTTTAAAAATGTTCGATTCTAAATCTCATTTTGTCACTTTTGTGTCTCTAGGAGGTCTTCACTGAAGATGTTTGTATAGCAAGAAACGGAGGAACAGCTGGTATAACTTTCACACCATTGAATGATAGCGAAGCACTCAAACCAGGCGATTTAGTAGCAATGGATGCTGAATTCGTTACTTTGAACCAAGAGGAATCTGAGTTGCGAAGTGATGGAAAATTGTCAACTGTAAAACCTTCCCAATGTCTGTTGCTAGGATAACCTGCATTAGAGGGTGAGATACTTTTATTTTTTTATTTCATGAATATTTTAAAGGCTTTAACTACTTGAAGGAAATGAAGAAAGCATATTTATATACAACCTAATCTAACTTGGACACTGTTTGTTAGGTTAGGTCAGATTAGCATTACTTCAGATCAATAATGAATATATAGTCCGTTCAGGAAAGTTTGAGCCGTCGGTTGGCCATGACAATTTGGCATATTCCACTGTGTATAGTCCGTTCACGAAAGGTTGAGCCGTCGTTTGGCCATGACAATTTGGCATATTCCATTGTATATATTAAAATTTTAGGTTATGTTGGTTATTTTCTTGTCAGATTGATACGCAATGTTGCCAATATAACATAGAGTTCTCTGATAACTCGGAAGCTCGTCGGACGAGGCCGGGTACATTCGGCAACGTTTACTTTATTTTACGTTGTGACAGCAAATACTGCCAACTTCAGATAAATAAACAAACGCCTACTATGCGGTCAAACTTTCGTGAACGGACTATAGATAGGCCCGGTTTGATATAAACACAGGCCTATCTATGTTCTTTATTGATCATTAAAATTGGGAAGAGGGTATTGGAAAGACAAGCTTTGCTTCTCTAATTCTTCGGTTTGTTCCTCTAACTATTTTTTTTTACTTTACTCCAAAGTTATTTCGAATTGATAACTTCGGAAATAATAAAACGAAAATTTTGTCTTAGGCATTGATCAATTAAAGAAACTATTCGGTGGTATTTTTAATTAAAAATAATATTTGAATTCGAGGTTAGACGCATTGAAGTAAATGAGTGCAACTACTGGGTAGTTTTCATATTGTGGTTATGGTTATCATTTCCTTCATATTTGTACATTTCCTAGACTGCCATTTACATGGATAAATGGGTATAAACTTTTTCTCTACTTTCAGACAGGGCGTCTTAGAGGGAACACCGTTCATTGACGATTATATATCCACCCAAGAACAAGTAGTAGATTACTTGACGAAATTCTCAGGTATCAAACCAGGCGATTTGGACGCTAAACTTCAGCTCCAAACTTTGACGACCCTTAAATCTACCTATATGAAATTGAGGTATCTTCAAGACACTGGGGTTATTTTTGTGGCCATGGATTGAAAAATGACTTCAGGTAAGCTTCATTATATTTGTATTTGGGATGTATAGGCTCTTGCCTCCTCTCATAGCCTCATTAAATATCAATAATAATGATTTTGTTTGAAAGATTTTTATTCATACATTATTTATTATTTCAGGGTTATCAATTTAGTGGTGCCGCCAGAACAAGTTGTGGATACAGTATATTTCTATTTCATCTTCCTCATCATAGGATGGTTTCTCTGAGATTTTTAGCATGGCATTTTTTGGGTGAGATATCAAGAAACTTTACTTAATACATGTGGTTTCGGTAAATATCTAGTTTACCGCCCAGTTACC
Organism: Propylea japonica; assembly: GCA_013421045.1. Lineage (NCBI taxonomy): Eukaryota > Metazoa > Arthropoda > Insecta > Coleoptera > Coccinellidae > Propylea > Propylea japonica. Next base: position 22,569,827 of record CM024247.1, on the reverse strand, counting down.
GATTTTCCAAATATTTGGCATATTAATTAGGTATGCTGTTGTGATGCCACAGTTCCAATTTGATCATCGACAAATCAATATTTCCCGAAACATCGAAAAAAAATTCTATAAATCGTTCATAATTCAGGTGCCATTTGTCTTAATACGAGCCAGACCCTTGGCACTGTTCTTATACTAGCTAACTTAACCTAACCTAAGCTAATAGGTTAGCTTGAGTTAGGTTAGGTTAGCTAAGATAGGAACAGCAACAACTCTTTTAAATACTTCGCACTTTCCTATCTTACCTAACCTAAAAAGGTAAAGTGTTTTTGGGTTGTTTTCCAAATGGTCAAGCGTTTGTGGCTTATCCGCATAGACCAATGACTTTACATAGCCTCACAAAAGTAGTCTAGCTGTGTTAAATCACAAGATCTTAGAGGCCAATTCACAGGTCCAAAACGTGAATTAGGCGTTCACCAAACGTGTCTTCCCATGTGGCACGAGCTGTGTGACATGTTGCGCCGTCTCGTTAGAACCATAGCTCCTGGATATCATACTTTTTCAATTGAGGAATGAAAAGTTAGTTCTTATGGCTCTACACCGATCACCATTGACTGTAACGTTCTGGCCATCATCGTTTTTGAAGAAATACGGACCATGATTCCACCATCCCATAAAGCGCACCAAACAGTCAGTTTTTTGGATATAACGGTGTTTCGACATACACTTGAGGAAAGCTTCACTCCAAATGCGGCAGTTTTGTTTGTTAACATAGCCATTCAACCAGAAGTGCGCTTCATCGTTGAACAAAATTCGCTTATGAAAATCGGGTACAACGGCAATCTATTTGGGCCAATCAAGAATCTACGCCTGGCTTGATGATCGTTTGGCTTCAATTCTTGCACGATTTGGATTTTTGTAAGCACGCAAACCAAGATCCTTCCGCAAAATCATCCCTAAAGTGGATGGACACAGATCCAATTCCTGTGCTCGATGGCGGATGGACTCATTCGGGTCTTCCTCATGCTACGCTCTACAGTAGCAAAAGTTTCTTCTGTATGGCGTCCTTGAGGATGCGAGTTATCAATAAGAGTAAACGTGGTGCGAAAACGTTTCATGGTTATCGAATTCAAAATGCTCTAATGGCCGAATTTGGCTAAAATGGACGTATGTCGATAGTCGTACGATCCGCACAGAACCATTATTTTCGAAATAAATTGCACTATTTGCAAGCGTTGTTCAGACGTGGAGTCTATTCATGATGAATTGCCAAACCAAACTGAGAATAAATCACTTACAACTGTTAAATCGGTCGCCATCTTGAACAGCAATGCCAACTTAAAGTTCCATACCTCGAAAAAAACACCCGTTATTTGTCTGACACAAAAAAGAACCATATCAAAACACATCACTCTGTTTACCAGAAGTTTTTTCAATTATTTTGTTCTACAGGTATGAAGATACAGTCAAAACACACGATTCAGTAGAGGATGCTCGAGCTGCGCTACAATTGTACAAAAAATACAAACAATTAGAAGCTCAGAACAAAGTGGGAGAAGCATTAGCTGAATTATATGAAAGGGGAAAAATATTGAACTGGAGAGTTCCCCCAGATTAAACGTTTATATTTGTAAATATTGTCTTATTATTTCGTGATTGTGTTCCAGTGAGTCGAGTCAAATAATTTATATTTTACATAGCTGAAAACGTATTTTTGCATTTATTGAGAAGTCTATGATGACTTATTCCAAGAAAGTTTCGTCCAAATCTATATTCAAAAACGATGTTATTCTCTGCGCTGGGTATTTTAAAACGATTTATTTTTTGATATTTTAAATAAAATATGTTTTAATAAGGGATAGGAATTTTATTGAACCCCCCTGCAAGGAATTATTTCGAGATTATTCACCGATTGTTGGAAAAATCACTTTTAATAGATAATGAAACAAAAAAATATTTTAATTTGCAAACTAAAGCATCTGCCAAAATAAATGTAAATATCGTAACTATTTTTTAGCTCAAGGTATGCATAAAAAAAAAGAAGCAGCCCAAATATATTGGTAAGTATTATAGGTATATTTATCTCAATTCAAAAACACGGAGTATAGTTAAATACCTTTCGATCATATACAGGGTGAGTCTTTGACTTGTACATATATTTAACTGTATATTGCTGGGGTCGAAAGAAACACTTTTTTCCTCTACCATTTTTTCCGATTCGGCCTAAATAAGAAGATATAGCCCTTTTGTTTTCAGAATGAGCTATGCCGCCACTGGTAAACTAACCACTGAATTTTTGCAAGTACGAGATATAGCATTCAAACCTTTGAAATAAGCTATTGTATCAAAGAAACGAGAGATATTCCATTCGAAATTTTCAAATAAGCTGCTGTATTAAAGAAAGAAATATGAACTCACTTTTTCAATACCAGTTGTATATTTTCTAATGCAATGATTGATTCATCCAAAATTTTGCTAGTGATGAAAAGCAGAATAATCTCTTCTTGATGTATACTTCATTTTTGATTATATCGGATTAACTTTAAACCACCTATTCTAGCCATAGCATTCATTTCCCATATATCTTGAAATATTCCGTGCAAGAGTTTCCGAAATCAAAACAAAACTCAAACCATAACACGCATGACATTTCACGTTCATAAACACCAGTTGGGGCGATTGAATTTCAAGGGGTGTCCGCATATTTATGTTCTGTGTCCGCATGGTGAAAGTCACAGACGTAACACTAGATTCTTTGACATCGGTGTTCTGTGGTTAGTTTGTTTTTAAAATCATACGACTTCTTGAATAATAACTTATTATGGTCATTTTAGTAGTAATAAATATGATGAATGAATGAGAAAGAGAAAACGTACGTATTCTAACGTAATGTAAATTTGGATCAACGTAATTATGTCAAAGCTCAACGAAAACAAATTGCAATAGGTACTTCGAAAGTGGTGTGAAAATTTGCTTGAATAGATAAGGATTTACACTGAAGAAGTATAGAGGTGAGCTTATTCTGTAAAACCCCATTTTTAAAGAAAATCCGCTAGTTCTCTTACCATTCATCATTCCAGATAACAAATTCTCGAATTATTCTTGAAATTTGTCAAAGGACCACATAGAGAAAATTGAATTCTGTGAATATTTTCGACAGAGTTGCATTCAGCCAAAGTACCCAATTTTCGAATTTCTAAGATTTTTTTTTCTTTCAACATCGAAGTACTCGGAATTTTGTAGTCGGGAAAGATTAATCATATTCATGAAAAACTATGTTTCAAAAATCATTTCATTTGAAGGAATCGTTTGCGAGATATTACTGAAAATGTATGCTTTTTTATGGATTTTCAACAGCCTGTATCTTTTTAACCAGGCCGAATCGGAAAAAATGGTAGAGGAAAAAAGTGTTTCTTTTGACTCAGGAATCTACGGTTAAATATATGTACAAGTCAAAGACTCACCCTGTATATTTTTTCACTGAAAAGATCCTTAATATCCAATTTATTATGGGAGAGGAAACATTGCTTATGTGTGTTGAAATGAAAGACAGTATTTAGTAAAACATTTATACAATTACGAATTTTTCTACATATTCAATCGAAACAATATTAATTACAAAAAAGGAGACGTGAAAAAAGAGTTAAAAATTTCGAACTTGTGCCCAGAGATTTAGTGTTCTCACTCAAAAATTCCGTCAATTGGGTAAAAGGTAAAGTGAAGTATAAAATATATCTCATTCGTAGTACCAGTTCTATAAAACATTACTTGGTCAGTCTCAAATTTCTTCCCAATTGTATCATCATTATCACTATACATTAAAAGGCTTGAATTGATAGTCTTTAGGATTAATCTATTTTTAAATAGAATAATTGGGGGCTGGTATAAACATTTAAAAGTTTATGAACATGACTAAATCGTATTGTACTGAATTTTGTACATTTTCAGTTTATTTTAACTGTTAGGCCAAAAGGCGATGTAAATTAGATGAATACTGTTTATATATAAAAGAAGAGATAGAAAAATATGTGTTTTTGCATGAACATAGGTAAGAAAAGAGAAATCGAAAGAATATAAATAGATATAGATAGGATCATTTTCAATTTGGCAATGTGGTTATTCATCAAGATATTCTTATCTTTGTTTATGCTGTTCGAAATTCCAGATGAACTTTTCAGCATAACCTTTACAGTTTGCTGAAGAATGTAGCCTGAATGTTCACAGAAAGAGAGAAGCATTTTGATATGCCAGCCTTACAATTCGTTAGCTTCCCTTGTATCAGAGTTGCAAAATTAGGCTGAAGAACGTATCCACCATGAGAATCAAATATTGGCTAACATTTTATGCAAGAATAATTTTGATCAGACATTAATTTTCCACAATAAATTCACGAAAATATCGTTAGTTTAAGATTACTGCAGCTTAAGGCCTAGTACACATGCGTTGCAAAATAATCTCGACGCAGCATTTGAATTCAGTGGAGCTGCCTGAGATAAATACACGAAATGGGAGCATGTAAACGAGACGCGTTCGGATACCCTATAGCTATAGGTACAGACGCAAGTTTCTCCCCCTTTCTTGCTTACCCTCCGATAGCTATCACGATAGGTCTTCTAGGATATCCGAAATCTGCATCTCATGCTGTAGTTCATTTGGTGTAATTATATCAGGCAGCTCCCCTGCATTCTGAGGCCGAGACGCGAATTAATAGCTTTCAGATACCCTTGACTTGTTGCGATAGCTATCGGAGCAGACGCAACTTTCTCTCCCTATCTCATTGTGTCAAATAGCTAACATGCGTCATGCGTCTGCACCGATAGTTATCTTGCGTCAGCTCCGATAGCTATCGCGTTTGGTTTCCAAAAGCTATCTACGTCCCGTTTACAGTCTCCCATTTGGCTTGATTATCTCAAGGATCTCCTGAATTCTTCGGCCTGGTGCGCTTGTGCTGTAGAGTAATCGCGAAGTTGCGTTAGAATTCCTGAGAGCTGCCTGAGATGACTACACCAAATGGGACCATTTACACGGGCACATATAGCTAGGGAGAGAAACTTTTGTTTGATCTGATAGCTATCTTGCGTCAGCTCCTGTAGCTATACCTACCGAGATAGCCCTTGCATGGGTATCCAAAAGTTATAGCTTTCCGAAAGCTAAAGCTTTCAGATACTCTAGACCTATCGCTATAGCTATAGGAGCTGACGTAAGAAAGAGGAATAAACTTGCTTTTGCTCCGATAGCTACCACGAGAGTCCTATCCGAAAGCTATCAGCATCTCGTGAGCATGTTCCCATTTGGGTGCAGTGATCTCTGGTAGCTTTCCTGAATTCTTACGCTGCGTCGCTACTTCTTTTCAGCGCACGTGCAACAGGCCAAAAATTGCCCCAGTGAACAGCTCAATGTCTGTGCACAAGTCGAGAGTGATGTTTTCTTTCCGGCGAACTTGTTATATCTATCGAGATCCTTCTTCCGGTAGGATCGAACCTATCAATCAACTTTCCATCGATGGTTGAGGATCTTCGGTCCAGGATAGAACCCTTATTCCTTCCTTCAAGGGTGTATCGGCTACTTGTTGGTTCTTGTGCAGGGTAGCTGGTGAAGGTTTGAGGGTCAATGGTGGAACCTCTTCGGCTGTCGAAGCTTCTGCTGAAGTTGTACGCTGAAAGTTCACTGATAGGCTCTGCCGGAGTTGAGCTGCTTCTTTGGAGGGGTGGTGGTCTTTTGAAGTGCGCTGAAAGAGAACAAAGATTATTATCGATTGAATTTCTTTAGAATCTTCGAATGACAATCAATGTTTCGGGTAGATGTCTTCGGATAATATGAAAAACACAAGTTTTTCAGAATATTTTCGTCATTTTTCCGAAATTGAGTTTGATATTCAGGGCAAAATGTCACTAACATCTATGGGAGATGGGAACTCAGTATTATAGGGCTGTAGACACAGTTCCTTGACATTTAAAGTTCTGAAAGATGATCATTTGGGAGCCAGACTTGGTTTAATAAACACTCCAGGTTTTGGAGCAGTTCTTTTCTAATATTGAAGGAATTTCCAGGAAAAGTATATAAATGTGGCTGAAATTTGTGGCACAGAAGTGGTATATTTATTTAACTTATCACTTTCTAGTGGTTTTTCTGATTCTGTTGTTTATTTCTCAGATGCAATTTCAAGGCTACAAGAAAGTGGATGAAGGCCCTTGACATGAAAATTTCAGCTCATTCATTAAATACAAGCATACAACCACTACACTCATACGGGGCATTTACTGAGTTCTTGTATCATACGCAATAATGTGTGGTGTACCGGGTGTTCTGAATTCGTTGACTAGTGAGGGGATCTGAGAAACCCAATGAGCTTGAAGAAAATGGGTGGTACATTTTCGGGCTCAATTTTTAATAGAATTCATTTGGTGAAAACCGCAACCTGCTAAGTCGAACCGTTTTCGAGCTATTAGAGAAAATTGGAAAATGGCGTCAAATGTTTTCATAACTTTTTTATTACTGAAGTTATAAACATAAAACTAAAACATCGTACAGGCACTTTTTTCAGTAGAATTCGTTGGAGTTATCAATTTTTCTTTATTACATTTTGTTCTAGCTCATCGGGTTTCTGAGATTTCCCTCACTAGATAACGAATTTAGGACACCCGGTACAATTTACATTTTTCTCTGCTAATAAGTACACTCTAATGTTTGATATACGTGAAGTTTAGCGTAAGCCACATCTCCAAAGACTATAAAAATAATTTAGAGACTTAAAATTTTCAGGGTAGGCTCGGTTCCTTAATGTTGCGGTTAATTTCGTTAGCCAGCAAAATCGTACAGGGTGCTCCATAAAATATGGCCATTCAAAATTGTTTGGTGTTAACAGAAGCATAGAAAATTAAATCGGAACATTGGAAAAAATCCTTATATCATATTTTCACAACAAAACTTCCAATTCGAGTGAAACTTCTTATACTGAATGTTCATGCAAAGTTTCAAGAGGATAGCATAATCAGAACCATAGAATTAATTTTTTGAAAAATCCGTTTTTTTCGTATAAGTAATTCAGAATTTGTCAATTCAATATCGAACTGAAATTTAGCAGTAAAATGATCACTACCACTTCAAAGCAGTACGCAAATATTCATTGGAGTTGCGTTAATAGGTACAACCACTAAAAACTTCACCGAAATAACGAAAATATCTAATATTTCCATGGAAAAACTGAATCGAAAAAAATAGTTAGTTCTAATAAAAAAAAATATGGGAACTAGTCATCGTCATTTTTTAAATTCTATCTGAATCCGACAGAATTCCCACATTTTCTGGAACATCTTGTATATTCTTAGAAAGAAAAAAGAACAGAAAAAATTAAAGGAGCACTGGGTGAAGACAAGTTTATATAAATATGATAATTTGCGTTCAATAGTCGTGTGTCGTATTCTTCTCGATATATATTTGACAAAAGCAACATACCGAAGTTATATCTAAAGCTGAAGTTAAGAAAAAAAATTAAGCACTTCAATTTTCAATAGTGAAATTTTCGAAACGTCCTACGCCTACCAACTAATTTTCTAGGACCTATGGCTAAAGTGACCTACAATGAACCTAATAACAGGTTTCTAGAAAAACAAACTGGCTATAGTCAATCTTACCGACTATCACCAGTCGCGCTACCTTAGTCTAAACGAAAAGTCGGCCTTGACAGCGTCCTACCAGGTTGTTTGCCTTCATCAGGACTCTCTAGGATCGAATCCTCCTAACCAACTCTTTCCTCTGGTGCTTCATTATCGTCAAATCAGCCAGGGAACACTTCCTAGTCAACGGAGCTTTGGCCTTGGCAGGAACTTGCTTCTTGGCCCTGTATAATTCCAGAAACGCTGCCGTTAGAGAAACCAGGAGAAACCCAACAGTCACGTAACTCACGATGCTGGTTCTTGGATCATTTGGATCATGTGGTTTGATGTGACGACGAACCCTTGCTGGTACCTTGTGTTTTCCTCGTTGCTGAAGTCTTCAGGAGTGCAAGATACAGATTTGAACACGTAGTCGTCGCAGAGCAGGCTCAGGAGCTCCTGGTGGTCAAAAGGTGGACACCCAGGAGGCATAACAACTCTCATCTTGACCTTCCTGGTTTCGTTTGGTGTTATTATAGTTTCTTGCAGGGTAACACTTGTCTCATTCGTTGTCACATTGAGTTTTGATTGTTCATATAGCCCATCAAGATAAAAATAGAACCACAACATATAGTATAACAGTATAGTAACGATGAAAAGGCAAAGCATAAATATTATGGGAAAGTAGTGACTGCGAAAAATATTGCGACAAATATTATCTATAAATGATGAGAAACTCATATTTCCAGCGTTTTCACTTAAGTCTTCCTCACTTAATATTTCACGTTTTCTCTTTGGTGAGATCAGTTTAACATTCATATTGGTTATGAGGAAATCTAGGGTTCAATTGAATCGTTATCGGGTAGAACAGCTGGACTATTCAGGGAAATAGGAGGGAAATCCTGTTGTGGTGAAAGGTTCGATATCGACGTTTAAGGATGCGGAGCATGCGCGTGAGGATATCTGGATTTTCTGATATCCTACAGGATGTTTGGCGTTTGCTGATTGCAGGTACTGAAGGTTCGCACTATTCGTTATGTTGATTCATCGGATTCATTTTGAATTCAGATATTTGTATGTTTTTATGCTTCATATACAGTACTGGAAAAAATTAAAGGATCAAAAAAATTTCAAATTTTTCGGCAATTTTCAACATGCCGTAACTTTGAGAGGAATGGTCGTACAAGGAATTTAAAAAAAGGAAATTGTAGCTCCAAATGTCTAGTTTTTGGATTAAGACTTCAAAAATTTTAAGTTTCAGTGGTTTTCGAGTAATGATAGAAAAATCAGCAACAGAAAAATTCTCAAAATTTTACCACTTTTTTTCTTGTCTACGAGCGTGGAAATTCTATTTTTGCATAATCGTTATAATGATGGGATACTTCGTTAATTCAGCTTCAATTTATTTTTTTATTGACCTCAATACGTCCACTTCTCGCCGAGATATCGGTCTTCAAATGGAAAAGGATCCATTTTTTATCCGTTATTAAATTGATAAAAAATTTATTTGTTAGTTTATTTTATTTTTTTTAAATTTATGTACTATCTGCAATTAAAATGTGGAAAAAGCTCAAGAAAATTCTTTTTTGCGTTTTTGAAGATTATGAGCCCCTCAGAGCAAAAAACGTCATCCTTATTTTTTTCAAAAATTCGATCGAGTCAAACAAAAAAACAGCTCGCTGGATTGAGTTGACTCTTCGTAAGGTTTTTATCAACACATTGAACTGTGAAAGTCACACTTAACATTATTGGTTTCCCCAACATTTTCGATCCAGCGGTAGATTTTCCAAGAAACCACCAAAAGCCCTTTTTTTGTTAAATTTTCATATTGATGCGACATGAAGAAAAAAATTTTCTATGAATAAGCAAAGGTTGTTCATTAATGGGAGTTCATTTAAGGTCTTGAAACCCTCATTCAATTTTCTGTGCGATCATTGGTTGCTGAGAAATCGATAATCAAAGACAAATGGATCCTTTTCCATTTGAAGACCGCTATCTCGGCGAGCAGTAGAGGTATTGAGGTCAATGAAAAAATAAATTGAAGCTGAATTAACAAAGTATCCCATCATTATAAGATCATGCAAAAATAAAATTTCCACGTTCGTAGACAAGAAAAAAAAAGTGGTAAAATTTGAGAATTTTTTTGTTGCTGATTTTTGATCATTACTCGAAAACCACTGAAACTTAAAATTTTGAAGTTCTAATCCAAAAACTAGACACTTGGAACTACAATTTCCTTTTTTAAAATTCTTTGTACGACCATTCCTCTCAAAGTTACGGCATGTTGAAAATGGCCGAAAAATGGGATTTTTTTTTGGTCCTTTAATTTTTCCAGTAGTGTATTATTGTTTATGACATTTTTTGTAGAACAATTTACAGTGCTCACTGGAAAATCCGCACCAAAGAAGCGTTTTTTAGTTTTTTGAAAAAGAATGAAAACCATAAAAATTTGGTTGCCAGGAGTTGCTTTGAAGCTTTCAGACTTTACAGTCCTGAAAAAAGCCCAAAACATAGTATATATGTGAAAATTTCGAAAAAATGCTAGAGGGAAAGTGTATTTGATTGATAAATTACATTGTGGCGAATTGGCACAGACTAGATGTAAAGGTGTGAGATACGTAGTGATCTCAAGTGCCCTAGTTCACGCGTTCTTATAGATCCAGTGATGCACACACAGGCAAGCCTCTGTATTTTATCGAGCATTTTCCTCGTACTTACCTGATTTGCCTAATCAAACAGACTACTGACCCATATGTGATTTTGTAGTCTGATCACCCTTGAGACGAAATTGTTCTCTCACAAAAATATCTCGAAAAAAGCTTCTATTCACATTAACAGCTTTTATACAACGAAATTGAGTTTTTAGATTAGTAAATGTTAAAGTGTATAGAAATTTTTAAGCGCATCCACCAAACTGATGAAACGTTGCATTCAGCGTACAAAACTGAAAAATGTGCAATTATTAGGTTTGTTCCAACTCAAGAATTGACCGTACAATGATCGTCAGGATACTGCGCAATAGATAAAAATGTGTTCCAACTGAAATTGTATCGTTTGAGAACGGTTTCGTTTTTGTTCCATCCTGCTTCGGGACCGTGAGTGGAACGGTTTTGTGATCGTCATTTCGATCCCTGGTCTGGAGCAAGTACTGTTTGGACGGTTCTTGTACGGTCAAAGTTTAGACATGCGCATAAGATCGATTACTAACAGTTTCGTGACCGTCAAATTACCGTACAAAAGTCAGCTGTTGGAACAAACCTATTGAAATTTGGTAGGTTCAGTGTAATTAAGATTTCATCTTTAAAAAAATGGAAGCAAGCCCTGAGCAGGAGCTTCTGAGCGCTCGTTCTCTGGTGGAGCAATAGGACTATCATCTCAAAATTCTGTATATGACTTGAAATTGATACTTTATATACATATAAACAATTAAAAGAATTCAATTCTATGGTCACACTTGAAAATTAAAATAATTAAATTTTATGGTTCTGATGATGCGATCCTCTTGAAATTCGGCAATTTCAGTATATCAATCTTTATACCAGGAATAAATTTCACCCAATTCAGATATCTTGTTATGAAAATATAATTTTTTTTTCAATATTCAAATTGAATTTTCTATAGTTCGGATGATGCGATGATCTTCAAATTTTGCACAAACATTCAATATATAAATCTCAATTCCAAAAATAAATTTCATTTGATTCGGATATCTTGTTATGGAATCAATATTCCAATTGAATTTTCTATGGTTCTGTTAATACTATGGCCACAAAATTTTGCGAGAGGCTCACTATGAGCATCTGGCAAGTCTCTAGGACAATCCGTTCGAGAGTTATTGTGCTCACGGACGGCCGGCCCTACAGAATTTGATTTGACCTCATATTTTCCATCAGGGAGTAGAACCCTATCGTTTGAGATCATTTTCGGCTCAAATTCGAAAATACAGACATTTGGCAAAACGATATAGCACTCGTCTAAGTAGAACGAGCGCTCAAAAAAAACAGCTACAGTGTTTCACTTAGAGAAATTATTTATTGCATCATTTCTATTGTATTTTTCGCACTTGTTCGGGTTCAAGAGACAAGATCAATTGAACTCGTGCACTGCGGCCTGATGGCTTATAGTGCCCCATACTTTGACCTGTATATAGCTCACTTGTCAGTTCCAGAGTCTTGATGAATCAAAGAACCTGAAGTGGCTTCAGAAATGGGATATATTTCGTCCCTGATCTCAAGATTTGAGAATTATTATGAAAGATTTTGGCGCTTTTCAGCGTCCAAACTTACTGGATATTTATTTCGAATGTCAATAGACAAAATTTTCCATTTCCGTTATTCAAGAAAGGTTAATCCTCTTAGGTGATTATATCATACACTCACTGGAAAAAAACTCGGAGCCCCAAAATTTTGCTGAAGTTTGTTCTTCAAGACCTTTGGTAATTTTTCACCGATTTGATTGAATTGCTTCCACGCCAAATTGTAGATAAATTTTTTGGTATTTGAACAAATGGTGATATCATATTTATACATATTACACGGTAGAAAGAAACCATGTACAGTGGAACTTCCCCACAATGAAAGCGCTAAATCCGCAAAAAATTCGTTATACAGAAAAATTGTTTCTATAGTCGGCAATGTCGCGGTCGACTTCACTGATAAATTTAAGTTTATCATTCAAACTTAAGCACTTCCTTTTAGACATTTTGGCACAAATTTCACACTAGCGTTAGGTAATGGTTAGATTGAAACTAAACTAAAATTCGTTATACAGATGTTCGTTATAGGATAGGGAAGTCCCACTTATAACTAGTAGAACCATTTCGCTTCAAAAACAAAATTGTGAGCAGATAAAATGTGGTGGAAAAGATATTCCCATATTTGCTTTTCATAGGAAATTTAATCGTTCCTAAAAAGACTTGAATACCGAAGAGGATATTAAACATTTAAATGCAGAGTCGGATTTTTTTCAGGACATTCTCTCTTCTTTCAGAATTTCTTTTTATTTTCTGCAACTTGAGAAATTCGTTATACAGACGTTAGTTATAGGGAAGTTCCACTGTATTTGTAGCCTAATTTCTTACCACCCTGTGTTTTGATAATTTGATTATCGTCATTCAATTGAGCAAATAGCGCACCTTTTCTAAAAATAGCCAAATCAAAACCTGCTTTTTCCAATCGAATTCCCAATAGCTGTCACATTTTCAATGTGAAACACACCGTCTGTATGTAATATACAATATCAGAAAAGTAAATTCGTACCTAACCTTTAATACAATGCATGTCACGCTCCTTATCAAAGGTAACTATGATAAGCACTCTGACCTCTGATAAGAGGTTCCGCTCTTACCTGTGGTGTGTGTCAAACAGAGTTCAGATAAAACATTCGAACGCTCGAAACGTTGTTTTGTACATACATTTGTGCATTTTTGTTCGTTTTTTCATTATTTTTTAATCGAGAAAGAGAGAGGATAGCGATGACCAATAGTGAGTACTCTTTTATTATGATTCCAATTTGTTGATATTCTAAGGCTAAATGTTTGTTTACAGTAATAGTTATGTCAGTAGAAATTTAGCTTTGGTGTTTTTATCTATTTTATACTTTTTGAGCGCACGTTCTATTTAAACGAGTGTTATATCGTTTTGCCAAAATGTCTGTAATTTTCAAATTTTAAACCTAAAATGGTCTCAAACGATAGGGTTCGACGCCCTCATAAGAATTCTTGGTCTAATTCAATCCTGTTCGTGGGGCAGTTCGCCCGGCCGTTAGCACGATAACTTTCGAAGGGATTTTCCTAGAGACTTGAGATATTTAGGCTAGGTTCGGTTCCCAAATGCCGCGGTTAAGTTCGCTATCCAGCTAAATCGTACAGGGTCTTCCATAAAATATGGCCATTCAAAATTTTTGTTCCTTAATATCTCAGACAAAACAGGACCAATCGTTATGAAATTTTGCGGCCACATGCTAGATGCTCATAGTAAGCCTCACGCAAAATTTTGTGGCTATAGTGATAACAGAATCATAGAAAATTCGATTGAAATATCGAAAAAAAGAAACTACATATTTCCATAACAAGATATCCGATGCGAGTGGAATTTATTTGTGAATGAAGATTGATATACTGAATGTTCATGCAAAATTTCAAGAGGGCCTCATCATCAGAACCACAGAAAATTCAATTGGAATATTGAAAAGAGGAATTTTTATATTTCAATAAAAAGATATATCTCTTTCGAGTGGAATTCATTTTTTTGTGTGTGAAGACTGATATACTGAATGTTCCGAATGCTGAGTTTAAGCTCGTAAACAGGCCATATCGGTCCTGTAGCTTCGGAGTTATTGACATTCGATATTTTTTATTATTTTCCAATATTTGCGAAAACACACATCCGATCATTTCCAAAATTGGTATTATGAAAGAAAATATAATGACGTGCAAACTTATGCAGAATTTCTTGAGGCAACTGTCATTAGAAATTGAAAAAAAATTTGTCTCTGATCATTTGATTTCCTTTATAATACCTTCAGGAATAAGCTTAAATAACTAGATTTTCCTCCGAAACGTTGTTTGAATCGGCATTCAAACCTGAAAGTTGCGTATTCCTATTTGAAGGTTTCATTTCGTGGTATTATTTCATCAGTGCAACATGATTTAAACTAGCTAGCAGGTCAACGAACGATAAGAAAAGTGAAGGTGTTGTAGATAAGTTGCAATTGGTATTGATGAATAATAGAAATAACTGATAATATGGAAAATCGTTCGTTACAAACCTAGGAAATAGGTGGGGACTGTTCGTGACCTATTTTGAGTGGAGGAGTTATTGAACAATAGATATTGAAAAATAAATGGTGAAATGAGGAAGTACTATTTAGTAGGTACTCCATCTCTATGGAGCGTTTATTTCTTGAATTCCTCTCTAATCTGATATAATAAAAAAATGTTCTTTTCGCATATCTATAGAAAATTCCTGATCCTGACAAAATTTCTCGACTAAGGAAATGATATCTTTTCACAGGTATTATTTTTCTTCATAAACGTTCATATATGCATTTCCGTACTTTCCTCTCGATTTTTTCGGCTATAATTTTAATGTAGTACATGGTAGTATTCATTGTATCCACCACCTCTGAAAGTATCCCAGGAAGGAATTGGAAATCTCTCCATTTTCTTCAAATAGGAATACAATGGATTATGGTACATCAAATGTAAGGTAATTTGATTACCTGCTTATCCTATTCTCAAAAAAGGTGGTCAAAAAGACTTGCATTTGATATTACAAATCCATGGATTCTTAAATTTCCCACAGTAATAATAAGTGAAAGAATTACGGTTTGATCGAAGTAATCTCCAATCACAAATTCTAAATTATTTCCTCATTTTTTAATGAAAAGTTTAAGAAATGCCCTGAGCAGGAGCTTTTGAGCGCTCGTTCATGGTGGAGAATTAAGACTAGGTATATTACCTCAAAATTTTATATGGAATTTGAGATTGATATCAAATATATAAATGCAGAATCTCAGCCCAATCGGAATTATATTCTGGAATTTATTCAGAAAATGAATATGTAAAAACTATAAATTAAAAAATATTCAATTTTATGGTTCTGATGATGCGACCTCTTGAAATTTTGCATGAACATTCAGTATATCAGTTTTCATTCAAGAAGTGAATGTCACCTGAATCGGATATTCTGTTATGGAAATATAAAGATTCTTCCTCAATATTCCAATTGAGTTTTATATGGTTCTTTTCATACTATGGTCACAAAATTTTGCATGAACATTCAGTATATCAGTTTTCATTCACAAAATGAGTTTCACTTGAATCAGATATACTGTTATGGAAATATGTAGTTCTTGCATCTTGCATTTGGCCGTGACATTTCATTTTGATTGGTTTCGTTTTTTGTTGAGGAACAAAAATTTTGAATGAACATATTTTATTGAACACCCTGTACGATTTGGCTGGTTAACGAACTTAACCGAGTCATTTGGGACCCGAACTCATCCTGAAAATTTCAAGTCTCTAGGACAATTCCTTCGAAAGTTATTGCGCTAACGACGGCTGGACGCCCCCACGGACAGAATTGAATTCGTCATCAGGGAGTCTAACCCTATCGTTTGAGACCATTTTCGGCTCAAAATTCGAAAAATACAGACATTTGGGCAAAACGATGTTTGTAGCAGTCGTTTAAGTTAGAACGAGCGTTCAAAAACGGCACATTTGAAAAAATAAAAGTAAAGTAGACAGGTGCTGGGAGTACCTAGGGGGTGATAAATCTCAAATTCAAAAAAAGCATGAAATAAATTGCTTTTTTAATTGAAAAAACGACGGGTGCGAGGATTTTTCCTCGTTATTTTTTGGACACGTTGTATATAAATATTGTTTAATTTTGAGGAGAAATGTTGAAATTGCTTCCTGAAAACCTTTTCAGGAAAAATTCATTGTTTTATGGTTTAATCAGAAATGGAATGAGATGTGTTGTTGATGATACATTACAGTATTTATATTTTTGAGCACAGATAACGAGATTTTTGACACCCTGTCTTGAAATCCTCATCATAATATTCACTGCACCATCTATCACCATACATTTCAGCTGATCATGCAGAAGACATGATTTGCTATTTCGGGAAAATGAGATTGAAAAGTTTATGCTTTATTTATTTCAATAAGCTGTCGGCTTATTTTAGACCCGACATTTTTAGATCAAACGGGTCAGTCCAGGTCATGACACAAACTTTAACCTGTCTCTAATTTTAATTCAAAGTATGCGAGCATCATATCAGTTTGAGGCGCCCAACGCCCAGGTCTTATATAAAACTTTTTAATTAATGATAATTTTCACCTTTGTTGAGTTATCGAGGTTTTAAAACGCGGGAAATTGTTTTTCAGGAGGCTTATGCAGTTGGTGCAGTTCTTCCGAGTTTTGAAGTGTGTGTGCTGTATTAATTTTTTTGAAGGTGAGATTTGTGGAGTGTTTTGGTGTTTAAGTTCGAAAAAAGTGTGGACAGTATGTGTGATGCACCAACGAAGACTATATGTGATGCACCGACGAAGACTATGTGTGATTCACCTGCGAAGAAACCCTTGTCAATGATCATCCAGAATTTGACAAAAAAGAAGACGAACATAGAAGGTGAGTTTTTGAGATTAAAAATTAAAGGAAAACCTGAGCAGGTGCTTTTGAGCGTTCGTTCATTAGTGGAGCAATGAGGCTTTTAATTACCTCAGAATTTTGTTTAGGATTGGAATAATTTTCTGGAACTTATTGAAAAATGAAATTTTCGAAGAACCAATTAACTGAAAATATCAAAATTCTGCGGTTCCGATATTGAAATTCTTTTGAGAATTTGAGTGGTCATTCACTTCGTCAATCTACATCCTCATTTCAAAGAATTTTTTTTCATAGCAATATCACTTTTCTAGGTATTGCTGTATTAACGGAACTTCCACAAATTTTAACGTAATTCTCTGAATTGGTATTTTAACATTCTACTTCGAAATTTTACCTTGATATAACTGACAAAATCCGAAAAAAATGGATAATTTATAGAAAAATTAAAATCTTTGTGTCTGATTATGCCTTATCGAACTGTATGAACATTCAGTATAGGAATCTTCAAACCTGAAAAAAAATTTCATCCCAATCGGATATTTTTTTGAGGAAATATAGGGATTTTTCTCTTCAATATTGCAATTGGATTTTCCATGGTTTTCACACTATGGCCACAAAATTTCGTATGCGGCTTTTTTTGAGTGTCTCGCATGTGACCAACAAATTTCATTCTGTTCGGTTTCGTTCTGACTGAGATATTGAGGAAACGAATTTTGAATGAGTTTATTTTCTCGAACACCCTGTACGATTTTGTAAGTTGATGAACTCTACCACGGCATTTAGGAATCGAACCTAACCAGAAAACTTCAAGCATCTAGGACAATCCTTTGAGAGTTATGATGTTTACGGACGGCTCCATGGACAGAATTGAATTTGACCAAAGATTCGTCATTAATGAGTCGGTTCAAAATTTGGAAATTATAGACATTTGGGCGAAACGATATAAATGGTAGTCCTGTACCAGCTATCAGAAAATACTGAATGCAGACTATGCAGTTGTAGCGCATCCACCATTATTATACAAATATGATTAAATGTCTACTCTCAAGAAGCATTGGATATTTCTTCAAATTGGTTCTGCGTCTTGTAATTACCGAAAAATATTTTTATCTTTATGACGAGTTTTGTATGTAAGTTCGTAATGAAGTATTCGATCTTGCCAGGTATTCGGGTAGATAGGTACATTTATCGCAATTTAACACACATAAAAATATTTTTCGGTCAGTTTCGAAGGCTGATCTGACGTGAATATAAACGCGGTTAATCGATTCTTTCGATCAGACATTTTCGTTTTGATTGAAAAAAATTGGGTAAATATCAAATTTCGGTGACCAGCAGATATCGACCAGATTTTGGTGTCATCGAGTCTTCCTAAACAAAATTAGTGAAACAAACAGCTGGCGGTCTGCCTTGGTTTGAAAAATATGATCCCCCAAAGTCCCAAAAATGTTCCATCTTCACTTCGCTTTTTCACTATAAAACCACAAATTCACTGCTTCAATAGTTTAGTTTAGACTATAATTCGCCTTCGAACATTGAAATAACTATTCGAATAGTTTCATTCCTGGTATATTCAATAATTATTGCAGAAACATCGAAACTTCGGACGCATCACATATCCTCAAATTCTAAGGAAACCGAAATTCAAATATGTACCAAAAATTGTCATGCGTGTTCTTCAAAGCATCTTTTAATTGGACAAACGATATGCCGTATAGAAATATTTTTTGCACATTTGAAGGCTAACAAGCTGTTTCAATCGGACATCAGGAAGCCAAATAATTTTAGCTTCTATGTCTGTTTTTCGAATTCTTCACTTTCTCAGAAAATCGATTCTACATACAGAAATATTTTCTGGGCAGTTTTGACTGCTGAAATAAGCTGAATTATCTTCGAGATAAATGTTTTTGAGCGCTCGTTCTACTTAAACGAATGCTACTTCGTTATGTCGTAATGTCTGTAGTTTTTGAATTTTAGCCGAAAATGGTCTCAAAACGATAAAGGGTTGAACTCCTGATGATAATCGTGGTTAAACTCAATTCTGTCCGTGGGGCCGTCCGTTAGCACAATAACTTCGAGAGATTGTCCTAGAGACTTGAGATTTTCAGGGTGAGTTCGGGTCTCAAACGTCTCGGTTGAGTTTGTTAACCAGCCAAATCGTACAGGGTGTTCCATAAAATAGGCCCATTCAAAATTTTGTTCCCCAATATCTCAGAAAAAACGAAACCAATCGAAATGATACAGCCAAATGCAAGATGCTCATAACAAGCATCATGCAGAATTTCGTGGCCATAAAAATAAATTTGAAAATTGAAAGAAGAATCTTTATATTTCCATACAGGATATTCTTTGATTTGAGTGAAATTTATTTTGTGAAAGAAGAACGATATACTGGATGTTCATTCAAAATTTCGTGGGCCATAGTATCAACAGAACCATACAAATTCAATTGACATATTGAAAATAAGAACTTTATATTTCATTACTGGATGTCCGATTCCAATGATTTTTTTTTCTGTGAATAAAGATTGATATACTGCATCTTCATGCGAAATTTTGTGACCATAGTGACAACAGAAACATAGAAATTCAATTGGAATATTGAAAGAGAATCTTCATATTTCCATAATAGAACATCTGATTCAAGTGAAATTTATTTTGAGAATGAAAACTAATATACTTAATTTTTCATTCTCCTAATAATTTCCAAAATATAATTTCGAGTGTGCTGAAATTCTGTATTTATATAAAGGTGGTCCATTAAAAATTGGAATTTAATTTTGCTATTAAAAAAAACTGCTCAATATTTTTCAATGGTTGAACATTTATTTAAAAGGTTGGTTCATGACATTTATTTATGAAAATAATTTCGGCCAAATGACCACCACGGCTGACTTGGCAGTAGCCTATTCGTTCCACCCAATTTTTTAATACATTTTCGATTGTTTGGGGCTTATTTCACCAATAGCAGCTTGAATTTCGGTCTTGAGGTCTTGAATTGTTTGGATTGTTGGCCGTAACACTTATCATTCACCGCTCTCCAAAGATAATAATCCAATGGCGTCAGATCGCAGCTTCTTGATGGCCGATTCACATCAGCATTTGCTGATTATTCGATTTCCGAAAATGCGGCGTAAACATCGATTGTGGCGTGTGCTGTATGGCTCGTTCCACCGTCCTGTTGGAACCAAACATCGTCCAAGTCGTCAGCTTCAATTTCTTGAAAGAACCAATCGTTCAAACAGTGCGCGGTAGCGCTCGGCCAAACAATTGAAAATGTATTAAAAATTGGGTGGATGGAACGAATAGGCTACTGCCAAGTCAGCCGTGGTGATCATTGGCCGAATTATTTTTCATAAATAAATGTCATGAACCAACTTTTAAATAAATGTTCAACCATTGAAAAATATTGAGCAGTTTTTTTTTTATAGCAAAATTAAATTCCAATTTTTAAATGGGCACCCGTTATTATGTATCCATCGCAAGTCCCACATATAATTTCGAGGTAATAATCATATAGGCCCACCAATGAACGACCGCTCAAAAGCTTCTGCTCAGGGCTTTTCTCAAATTTTTTTGATGCTTCGATTGAATATTAAACGATACGATACCACATTTGAGAAATGTTTTCTGGACAGTTCTAAAGGCTCAACTAAGCTTAATAAAACGATCTCTCCCAAAGAGCCCATCTCTCCTGCAGTCACGGTTCACGCTCCCTAAAATTGACATTTTGGCAATGACTTTGTAGGTGCCGGGAATTGCCAGGGTCGCTTTCTGTATAGCAATATTTGTTGTTTTTCAAGAATTCATAGTAATCTGAATAAGATTTTTGAAATAAGTTGGTTTAAGTGCAAATTGAAAGATTATTTTTGCAACAAAAAATAACTCTGAAACATTTCGGGAGAGGGGGGGTGTGGGTTTGAACCCCCTAGCATAAATAGAAATATTTTTCTAGACAGGTTGTTCTGAGTTTTTCCGAATAGCCCATCAGCACCTCCAGTCACGGTTCACGTCCCCTAAAATAATCACCTGTTTCCTTTCTAAACGTCAGTCCATTCATTATAAATCCATATCGCGAACTGAACAAGGCATGGCCAACCCTTTGGTGCTCTACCGGAAGTCGTCCAACACATCCCATTATAAACTTATGCGTCCAAGAACCAGAATGGAACCGAAGAATGGTGAAGCACGCGACCTCGACGGAAGTCACGCGTCTGACCGGAACCGTGCACTATGATCCTGCCGAGAAGCTTCTTGTGATGTGGGCTCTTGCGCCTTCTTTGGAATGGGGGAGCACGAGGTGATTAATGCTTCTTCGTTTATCATTATGATTAATTGGACAGGAAGTGCCTTCTTCTTTTTAGGTGGTTTCTTTGGAAATCTGAATATGGGTGCTTAAGTCACGGTTGAGAACGATTCTGAAATTGATGTTAGAGTCAGCAGTCGAACATTCATTGATCGAGGAATGAGGCTATTATCTCGAAATTTGTATAGGACTTGAGATTGATACTAATATAATGCAAAATCTCAGCACGACGAACGGAATATAATATGGATCTAATTCACAAAACTGAGATATATAAAAACGTGACAATTAAAAAAATGGAATTCTATGGTTCTGATGCTTCGATCCTCTTGAAATTTTGCATGGTCCATTCAGTATATCAACACAGAACACGGAGATCTTGTTATGGAAAATAAAAATACTTCTTTTCGATATTCCCATTGAATTTCTATGGTCCTGTCAACATTATGGCTATAAAATTTTGAATGTGGCTCACTACGAGCAAGTTGCATGTGATCGCAAAATTTCATTTCGATTGGTTTTTTTTGTCGGAGATATTGAGGACAAAAAATTTGAATGGCTATATTTTAATTAAAATAACGGTCGGCCCCACGGACAGAATTGAATTTGACCACGAATCGTCATCAGGGAGTAGAAATTACAGGACTTTTGGGCAAAACGATATAGCACTCGTTTAATTAAGTAGAACGAGCGCTCAAAAAGTATGGATAACATTGAATGTTTATGTGCAATTTCTAATCAAACATTCGTTGAAATGTTTGTTGGGCTATTTTCATCACATCTGCTTATTCTGTTCAACGTTGCAGACGTTGCAGTAAGCATTCATTGTTGCGAAGGCCAAAGCAATTGGACAAAATACTGTGGTCGGGTGGTATCTGCTGTGGTACACAAGATAGAGTAAGTCAATTCGAATAAAACCTTCAACTAACGGTTATAACCAATGCAATAAGGGCTGTTGAAGGGATATCTGTGATAACATTGAAAAAAATGGAAATGAGTACAATGTGACAACGCATTGGAGACTCGAGATTACTAACAGTGTTAAATCTCACTGTAGTAAAACCTAATAATGAAAAAACTGACCAAAACTTGCATGTATGAAGTATCTTGTGAATTCAGGAAGACTATTATAGAGAACTAAACGCCCTTGAATGTTCGGATCAAAGAACATAAATAACTAGCTCAACAGAGAGATACACTTTAAGTCAAAGCTTGTCCAACATTCTTTGAATAAAGGTGATAGTATTCAATAGGGTGAAGCTTCAATAATATCCAGAAGAAGAAAACTGAAACGTAGAAAACTGAAGGGAGCAGTTTTCTGTCAATAACCCTTAACCGTCTGTCGATCTCAATACATCTGGGCTCAATGGTGGGAGCTTAAAAACCAATGCATTTTTTCCCAACAGAAGAAATCAAAAAAAATATAGTCATCTATACTTTTTTCTCAGAACTGTTAAAAACGACAAAAACATTTGTCAAATTGGTTTTCTGAAAAGTAAAAAGTCAAATTTTTTCCTACACGGCTAGCAAATTTTGACCGATACGGTGAACAGAATGAGCAAATATGATGAAAAAGTTATCAAATAAAGCCCAACCCATAATGCAGAAAAAACATGCTCTTGGAAATTTTTGACCCACAGTTTAAACACAAAGAAATTTAGGGAAATGGAAACTATCCCCATTGTCAGTTGAGAATTCGGTTTGAGGTCGATAAATCGTTTCTAAATTTCTCGATCTCAAGAACTATATTAAACTCGTGTCTCACGATATTAAACTTTCATTACGTAACTAAGATTTCGTATCTTTCCACCAGTAAATTCCTGTAGACCCACTCCTTAAAAAACATTCGAAAACCTTACCCACCAATAAGTTACCCTGTTTCCAGGAATTCTTATTAAATCTCTCAATTATCTATTGACACCAATGTTTATGGTTTTTAGATAGGACAGGAAAGCTATCCTAGATCATGCGGCTCTTCTAGCCAGTCTTACGTCTTATTTCAAACGTTTTCGTGGGTCCTTATCTTCAATCTTCCATTCTAGGCGTTTCGTTCTGTTCGAACGTCAGAAATAAACATTTCAAAAATGATGCATCGAAGTCTGCTACGGAATAATTCTTTTCTTGTTTTACTGGGATGGGTTTTGAATTAAAGAAGGAACGCATTTGAAACTTAAGGCTAGATTGAGATGAGTTACGAATTGGAGGAAAGGAAAAATCGAGATGCTGCCACAGTTTCTACTTAGTTTGTCTTTTGTATTTCAGGATAGGACAACTCTTTCGTAAATTTCGAGCTTTTGAGGTTTTGCGTACCCTCAACGTATCGACATCTCAGATCAACAAAATACCTATATGGACCTCAAGCTTGATATCAAAGGAATGAATTTGAGAA
>CM024247.1:22491149-22546342 GCA_013421045.1 Propylea japonica | reverse complement strand
ACTGTCAGCCATTATTTTGTTGCAATGGCAATGATTTACCGCATTTATCAAAATTATTATTACTAGTCCTAGTCCGGGAGTATGTACTTTCCGGAATTGCTACTTCCTCAAAGAAAAGGAGTCCGGAAAATGGATACTGCCCAGACTCTTGCCGAAAATAGTAATTTACGTAAGTCCGGAAAGTAGGTTTTTTTGGAGTAGCAAAAAATTATGAACCGTAGGCGAGTCTGAAGAATAGTAAAAGCTGGTGCTTTTTATATTTCATTGCGAATTGCGATCAATAGACATGCAATCTTTTGACACTAATTTCATATGAACTGTCATTTTTATTTCGTCGAATTGTTAATGATCAACTACATTCAATTGTTCCCTATCTAATCCGGGAAGTAAGTAAGGTGTTTACTAACACCAGCAGGAAGGGATTATGAAAATAGACATATTTTCCTCATTTTTGCCTAAATTTTCATCTGACAGGGTCTAATATATGTTTTTAATTAATCTGAGGTTTCCCCGCAGTCATCTCCCATTTCTTTTATCCACTTTGAACAAACACCAAACCGACAAGGCCAACCATAGACTAAGAAAGACCTCAAGTCCGTAATCGCGATCTAATTTCCAAAGATCTATGTCACCTTTCATCCGCTCTAGTCCTTCTCGGTGGACGTGCCGGCGATAGTTCAAGGAATGTGACCCGTTCGCAGTAAGGCAAAAAGTAGCGACCGTCGACAGCATGACCAAGAGGTGGTTTCGTCGAGTAATTATTGCTAAGGCAATCCATAACAACAGTTCCAATCGTTGCACGGTCACTTTGTTCTCGAAACTCATCAATGAAGACGAAATGAGAATTGACTGTTGGTATTGATGGGAATTGACGCGATTTCGATTCGATATGATTCAACCAATATTTGTTGTTTCGTTTTGGTAGCTATTAAGTTATAGTCAGTTCACGAAAGGTTGAGCACATAGTAGGCGTTTGTTTATTTATCTGAAGTTGGGCAGTATTTGCTGCCATAACGTAAAATAAAGTCAACGTTGCCGAATGTACCAGGCCTCGTCCGACGAGCTTGCGAGTTATCAGATAACTCTATGCAATATTGACAACATTGCGTATCAATCTGACAAGAATAAAGAACGTAACCTAAAATTATAGTATACACAGTCGAATATGCCATATTTCCATGTCCTACCGACGGCTCAACCTTTTGTGAATGGACTATAGGTACTGTCATTTCTTGATAGATGACAGATAAAAAATATGTGCACAACCATCGTAATGTGTCGATTAGCTTGAGATTGTGATGATAACACACAAAACTATCTACTCGCTGAGTAGCCAACAATCTACTAGCGATCCACTTGAGGTTTATGTTTGTATCGTTGTCAAGGATCTAAGATAAATGTCAAATACGTTTTCAAAATTTAAATTTAAGAACCAGGAACCACCGACTTCATGAGAACTCACAGATGTAGTAGCAACTGTGACTACACACGGGTTGTTTACATGCCAAAAAGCCAGCGATTAACGTGTAAGTAGCCCAGCTTTCAACTTTAGTCGCAGCTTTTTTACAATCAGATTGTTAGCTTGTGAACACGATTATATTGAGCGAATTTACAATCAGGCACTAAATTCGCTCAGTAGCAGCTTGTAAATTTCTTAATGTAATCGACCCATGAACTAGTTAACGATGGTAATGGCAAAACTTACTCGATGTCAGAATCTAAGGTTCCTGAAGCTGTGTTCATTCATGAAATTAACTTTTCTATTCAAATTCAAATCCTACCTTGAAAATTACAATTTTTCAAGTCGTTTTTTTTGGAAGTTAAGATTTATATGCCATGGCAACGTCCGAAAAATAATTCAAAACCATTACATCTCAAATTTCACCCGAAGAAATAAAATGGTATCTATAACAGCCCTTCAGAAGTCTTTTTGGCGAACTAATCTCAACTAGTAGGTACTACCAATGTATAGTAAGTACAACCGTTCTATGAAGATTCTCTATACAATGGTACTACAAAGAGAAGGTTGCATTCCTCAAATTTAGGGGCAAGAATGCCTACAAGAGTAGCTCAACTATCACCTGGACATAGAGCTACCCGTCGGCAAGGAACACCTGACGAGAAATATTTTTGCGGGAGAGTCACAATTTGGTTGACAAAGTGATAGACTATACAATGTACTTTTAGAGGTTAATGTTCAGTCGCCGTATCCCTCTTACTATCGTTGTGACTGGTGCCATCTACGTAGAAAACAACATTGATACAATATTTTTCCTCTGCTCAACAAATTTAAAGATAATTTCATTTATCAGGATGAGAACAGCCCACCACACCGCACGCGAAAAGTTCAAAACATTCTTATTATAACACCATTACAGGCTATACTGGGATCGCACAGTACTCCCCAAATTTAACAGTTGCTTATAACAGGCCATACATAATTCTAGTAAAGAAAAAGGAAAGAGAACAATACTTATAGACGTAGCTATCCCAAATAACAACAATTTACGTCAAAAATACCTGAAAAATATTGAAGTATCGAGAGCTTGAACTTCAGATCAAAAGGCAGTAGGGAATGTCTATTACTAGAACCATTCCCATTCTCATATCAACCACAGGAGTTATTCCTAAGAGCCACGAATCCAACCTCAATGAGCTAGATTCGGATGAAAACCTTTTCAAAGTAATGCAAAAAGCAGTACTTCTCGGTACAGCTAGAACGGTAAGGGAAGTTTGTAGGTTACGATGGATACCAGGAACAACCATGGAGGGAAACATTGCAAGACCACCCACCACGACATCAACCGAGAAATCCAGGACCAAGCAACAAGGACAAACAACCCAGGACCCAGAAAAAGAAGAAACTGAACACCTCAGAGCTCAATCCCCTTGATTACATACTTGCTATCTGGGATGAGTGAATCCCTTGGTAGGGAGTATGATAGCCGATCGCTAGGGGGTGTGAGGAATCACACCCTTTCTAAACTAATAGGCTAATTAAATAAAGGTTTTTTCTTCCCAAAATTGAAAAATAACCATATACATATACAGACAACGATCTGGGGCCTATTGCACCAAAATAATTTGCAACTTCACTTTGCACTTTGCATTCTGACAAATTTCAAAAGTGAAAATTAATTATATTGCACAAGATTTCTCCCAACATTTACTTTCTGCGAAGTGTTTCTCACTTTGCACTTGACTTTCCACATTGTACTTTTCAATTATGAATGCGTTTCATGCACTTAATTCATTTGAAAAGTGAAAAGTGCAAAGTGAAAAGTTGCAAAGTGTTTGGTGCAATAGGCCCCAGGACAGCAAACTTAGTATACCTACTTGAATCCAATTGAGGACGTATGTGGTTAGATTCCAATTCCAATTTTCATTAATAGAGATTAGTCATTCTGAAAAACTAAAGTCTGTAGATTTCAGAATAAGAGTATTCAGAGAAATTTAACAAAGAATGGTTTTCCATTACGCCGAGAAACACCCTGTACATAAAGGAACGTCACGTAGTGTCAAACTGCTCATTATCGATTTTTTATGTTCTGAATCAACCAATACCTACGCATTCCATGTAACCATATCGGGACCTAATTTCTATATAATTAACTTCCACAGTAGGAACTGTTGTGGCGTGTAACCAAGTTATTATAAGCTCATAACTGTAATAATTGCTACAATTCAAAACAAACAGCTACGGCATCGTCGGTCAGATGAAACGTTTCTGATAGATATCGCTGCTACACATTCCCTCGGTTTTGCCCGCGATTTAGCCCTCGGTGACAATGGAATGGATTCGTATTTGGCCTACAGGTCACTTATGAATTAGTCTTTGTATGACATTCAATTAAAATATTTCTTCACAACTTAAAGCTGTTCGACAGAAGATGAACTGAAATATTCAAATCGCAGGTATTCTTTGTCACTAAAACACATTCATTTTTATATTATAAAGGGTTTTCCAAAAAGGGGTGTTATTTTGATATTCAAAGAAAAATGCCATTATTCAATATAAATGATCGAATGATTATTCATTATAAATAAGAAGCTATGCCGTTAAGGGTGGAATTTAACATCAGGCAAATGACCACCGGGCCACGCTTACAGGACCATATCCTTTTAATGAAATTTTCCATAACCAAATCGCAAAGTGGCTGCCCTACGTCCTCGGTATCCTCACGAATTCCATCTTTGAGGTCTTGAATCGACGCTGGGCTATTGGCGTAGACCTTCTCTTTCACGTGGTCCCAAATTAAGAAGTTTTAAATCACAAGATCCCGGTGGCCAAATGTGATCACCTCTTCGAGAGATAACACGGTCCGAAAAATTTTCCGCGAAAAATCAATGGTTTTCTTTGCTTGTGTGGCCCGTAGCGCCGTCTTATTGAAAGTACCTAAACTTTGTTAAGATCAATAACCATCCAATTTCGGCCGTAAAAATCATAATCATCCCTCGATAGCGCAACCCATTCACCGTAACTGTTGCTCTATCCTCATTTTCGAAAATGTAAGGTCCAATGGCTCCGCCGGGCCATAAACCGCACCAAACAGTCACACGTTGAGGATAGAGGGGCTTTCCAACAATAACTTTTGGGTTTTCCGAGCCCAGATGCGACAATTTTGCTTGTTGACGAAGTCACCGAGGGGTGGAAATGGGCCTCACCATTCAAGATGATTTTTCGATGGAATTCCGGATCATTTTCATGCATTTCAACGACCCAATCAGCAAAGACACGACGTTGTTGATGATTGGCCGGCTTGAATTCTTATGTTATCTGAACTTCATAAGCCTAAGACCCATATTTCTCACTTCAAATTTCTTAACAATTCGATCAATAGTGGTTTCAAATGGACGATTACAGAACGCTGATTTTCATAAAACAATTCAATAATTTGAATGCGTTGTTGTATATTGTACGAAGCATTTTTATAAATGTCATACACTTCTTAAATGTCAAAATACCCAGACGAAGCCAACTTGAAACACTATTCTCATTACCTCCCTACAATTCTCTTAATAACTTCCATCCATAGAAAAATCTTCCTCAAAATGTACTCAACTGATTACCATAAATTAGTTTCCATCGCCAATTATCGAAAATGAGCAATATTTCTCTTATATTTCATTCTTATGAGCCAACATACCACAACATATGCAACTACTCGACATTCCAGTCTTCTGTATGTGCCCATCTCATATATTACTCCATAATATATGCTGTATAATAAATTTCATACTCACATCTGTTTCACGTCTACTGTAAATCTAATTTTTCCTACGATATATCTTTTGGACAAGCGTGGAAAATTCAGTACTGAATTTAATGTACCTATCTTACTAGATTTGTACATTTTTGTGCTTTTGTTGATCTGATTCAGTTTGTAATATCGTAGGAAGTTGATTTTTTTTAAATAACCAGTTCCTCCTTCTTCTCCATAGAATCTACACTCGACAATTCTCATCATATGAAATCTAAGACGACAATCTCCTGTTAAAGGTTTTCCAAAAAAGGTGTTATTTTGAATAGCCCGCCATTTCGGTAGATGTCACGTTTGAAGCTGTCATTTTTTTTGACATTTGACAAGTAGAAACTACGCCATTAATAATAATGGAACATACACCCTTCAAGAACGCATTGAAATTATTAAAATTTACTTTAAAAGTGGTGAAAATTTGACAGAGACTGTTCGTAAAACTCGAACATTTTTGGATCGTCGTGAAGCACCTTGTCGGACCTCAATAAAGAATTGGTGGAAAAATTCGAGCTGTTGGGACAAGATACTGATGTGAAGAATAAAACCCGTGCACGTCGATCAAGAACAGCCGAGAATATTGCTGCTGTAGCCGAAAGTGTTAAAGAAAACCCTGGTTTGTCCATTCCTCGTCGTTCTTTGGAATTAGGCATTCCACAAACGTCATTACATTACTTTACTACGTTTACTTTCAGCAAAACGTCACTACGTGCCACACAAGCAACGAAACCATGGATCTTTCCGAGAAAAGTTTCCGGACTGTGTTATCTCTAGAAGAAGTGATCACAATTGGCCACCGAGATCTTGT
This sequence comes from Propylea japonica, assembly GCA_013421045.1. NCBI lineage: Eukaryota > Metazoa > Arthropoda > Insecta > Coleoptera > Coccinellidae > Propylea > Propylea japonica. The sequence continues at coordinate 22,540,279 of CM024247.1, read as the reverse complement.
GATTTAACACCTTGCGACTTCATTTGTGGCCAAGTGAAAGAGAAGGTCTACGCCAATAGCCCAGCGTCGATTCAAGACCTCAAAGATGGAATTCGTGAGGCTATAGAGGACATAGGGCAGCCACTTTGCGATTTGGTTATGGAAAATTTCATTAGAAGGATATGGTCCTGTAAGCGTGGTCGTGTGGTCATTTACCTGATGTTATTCTCCACTATTAACGGCATAGCTTCTTCTTTATAATGAAATAAACATCCGATCATTTTTATTGAATGAATATTTCTTTGAATATCGAAATAACACTCTTATTGGAAAACCCTTTAGAAAGCCAGTGAGGAGTCGTAACATATTTTTACTGAGATCCAAAGACTTTTATACCTTGACCTTCAAAGGAATTTTTTGGAATTATCCATTACTGGAAAATATCTCTAAAGTGCTTCTCTTTCAGTTTCTTTCTTCTCTCTAGGAACTCTTCTTTATAGGCACATTTGCCTATGGCCTACACCATAAAGGCTCTAGCCCACTAAGTGGTGATTATGCTCCCTTTCTGGCCAATGTATTAGCCTTTAGCCTCTAACATTGAAAAGTAAGAAAGAAAGTTTCAATATTTTGTTGGTATCAACATTTACAACCAAATAAGATGTAGTGATTCTGATTGAATAACGAACTATCACACTTCTCGAAAGAGCTTCTTTTATATACGATATATCACATAATTAGGAAAATCAGTTTATGAACGAGAAAGAAATTGCTACCTACCAAAAATCCGAACCTTTGAAAAATATGAGTATGACAAACTCGAATAGAGAAAAAGGATTAGTTCAGTTTCTCTCTCATATTTCATATTTACAATACCTACGCACACCACCATGTGCTTCTTCAAGTCCACAATCCCAGCTAATATATCTCAATAAAACACCCCGTATGATAAATTCGCTACCACACCATACATCAAAATTTTTCTGAGATTTCACCAACTTGGTGAAGTTTATCAAAATGGATCCGTGGATAATCTCCGCCATGAAAGACCAACAGCCAGTTTTCCCATGCGCATAATATTTTCCGCATTAAAGAAACAAAACGAAAAGATCCAAGAACTCGTTCTTTGTTGCCCATGTGCTGTTGGTACTTCGGTACTACTATTATAGCTGCTACTAATACATATTTAAGCAAAGATGAGTTATTGTGGTCTTAACTGAGCGTGACCAGTACGCGGTGGCGGTGTTTTGTTCGTAGTAGAGAAGAGGTACCACACCGGTACCACGGCCGGTACTACGTTGAACCAGCGAAAAGCGAACGCTCAAAGGCACCGCCTACCTGTTCTTGATTTATTCGTCGCAGATGCCTCGCGCGTTCCCCCACCCCTCTCAAGGTCTATGTTAGCAGTGGCAGTACCATTGAAATCGCCCGGATTATGAAAATGAACCCGCTAATACATTTGAGATTGGATTTTGTTGAGAAGGATGACAAGATTGGCCGTCAGACCGAATTCACAATGAGCAAGGTCTTGGTTAGCCAAGCATTATATGTGGTAGGAGTTGAATTCTTCTCCTTTTTCTGGTACTACAGACATATTACTTTTTTCTGTTTTGAATTGGTACCGAAAATACCATATGATGATTCACCTTTTTATTGTTTAAAATGTTATAATGGATATAGATTTCCGCGTCAAATATTTCTAAAAGAAAAAAACAGCGCTAGTAGTACTATTCAAAATGACCTGAATTATGAAAATGAACCTGTCTTATACGTTTAAGATTGAATTTCTTCGATGAAGGATGACAAGATTAGTTATCAGTCAAACAAGCATCTCATAAAGTGGGCGTTGAATTATTCTCCTATGCTGGTTTGGTACTACAGGTACTATTCTTTAGTAAATTGGATTGGTAATGTTCAAACGAGGTCTTTGAAAGATTACTAAGCATTTGAGATAATGGGGACTTGAACCATTCCCCCTTGCAAGTAGGGTGCTATGTATTCTAGTTATTTTTATTGAAATTAAACCAGTATGTACTAGGGACACTGCTTGAAAAAAGTCCTCTTGATTGTCCATTATATAAGATAAACTATTGATTTCGTTAACGACTTTTGCAACAAGTTCGATTTATTGGATTAACAACATGACGTATTTTACACGTGGATTTAGGCATATAAGGTTAAAAAAAGCCCTCAGATCATTCAGCCCATTTGAATTTCCTGGGAGGAATAATCTCCAGAAACGGTGATGTCAATTGGCCATCAAGATCATGTGATTTGACTCCATTGGACTATCTTCTTTAGGGTTATGTGACAAGCTAGGTCTGTAAGAATAATCCACAATAGATTCCTGAACTAAAGGATGAAACCGTTGGTGTCATTAGTGAGATATAGAACCTCAAATATGTCAAAATACCATTGAAAATTTTAACAAAAGAGTGGACGTCCATAGAGCTACAAGAGAAGGCCCTTTGGCACATATTATTTTTCGTACATAAGTGCCATAACTGATACTTTAATAACCAATGCAAAGTTTCTGAAAATGAATGCAAATTATGTGAAGTCAGAAATGGCCTTTATTTGATAATTTTCTAGCTACAGGGTTTTCCAACAAGAGGTGTTATTTTGATATTAAAAAAAATGCCATTTTTCGATATAAGTGATCGGATGTTTATTTCATTATAAAGAAGAAGCTATGCCGTTAATAGTGGAAAATAACATCAGGCGAATGACCACCACGACCACGCTTACAGGACCTTATCCTTTCAATGAAATTTTTCATGACCAAATCGCAAATTGGCTGCCCTATGTCCTCGATAACCTCACGAATTTCATCTTTGAGTTCTTGATCGACGCTGGGTATTGGAGTAGACCTTCTCTTTTAAGTGGCCCAAAGGAAGAAGTCGCAAGGTGTTATGTCAGAAGATCTCGGTGGCGAATTGTGATCACCTCTTCGAAAGATAATATGATCCGGAAACTTTTCCCGCAAAAAATCAATAGTTTCGTTGCTTGTGTGGCACGTAGCGCCGTCTTGTTGAAAGTTAACGTTGTCCAGATCAAAACTATCCAATTTCAGACGTTTGTGGAATGCCTAATTCCCCAATGGACAAACCTTTTCTTTAACAGTTTCGGCTACAGCAGCAATATTCTCGGCTGTTCCTGGGCGACATGTACGGGTTTTATTCTGCACATTACTAACTTGTCCCAACAAATCGAATATTTCCACCAATTTTTTTATTGCGGTCCGACAAGGTGCTTCACGACGACCCAAAAATGTTCGACTTTTACGAACCGTCTCTGCCAAATTTTCACCATTTTTATAGTGAATTTTAATAATTTCAATGCGTTCTTAAAGCGTGTATCGTTCCATTTTTATTAATGGCGTAGTTTCTACTTGTCAAATGTCAAAAAATGACAGCTTCAAACTTGACATCTACCGAAATAGCGGGCTATTCAAAATAACACCTCTTATTGGAAAACTTTTTACATTAAGAAGTAAAAAACCCATTTAAAAGGTTCAGGAACCGACGAAAATTGCTCGAATAGCTTCCTCAGGGTTCCCTTCCAACCTGTGAGATATGACTCCTCAGAAGTACCAACAAAACAACAAAAAGAAACAAGCAAAAAAATCGAAATTTCATTAACGGCACCATCTCGGCATCTTCTGCCCATAGTTGCGGAGATGAAAGTCGAGCCAAACTCATTACCAGAAATGATTCGGCAGTTTGGCCGCAGGTAGCGGCCTTTGCGACCTCTTATGACTTCTTGCGGCAGCATCTTCTTATTCTTCTTTCAGCTCCGAGGATAATTATGACGACCAACTGTTGTGATTGCCGCGTGATGAATCGGAATTTGAATGCAGAGGCTTCGAAGCGACGATGGGCAATGAAAGAGCCTTTTGATCGGTTCTCTCACATGCTCAAATGAAAATCTAATTGTGGAGCTTCTTCAGAGGGCATTCTTAATGAAGTACCATGAGAGGAGGTCAGCTGGGTACAGGATGTTTCACGAGGAATTCTGAAAGATCGATGTTTATAACTGTGGAGATCGTTGTCTTTATGGTACCGTTCTAGAAGTTCGAGTTTCTTTAAGTCTAACATCCGAACCGTAATCTTCTTTCGCCAAGCTGATAATAAAATGAAAAATTTTTTGCGATGAATTTGGTAGGTATATTGAAAAATTAACTGATCAAACATTTTGGAAAAAGAAAAAAACTCAATTAGTCTTTCTTGCACTTAATATAGTGACAAAGAACAAGAGCATTTAGATACAGTCAGTGTCAAAAGAACTCGTCCACCTGAAATTTTGCTGAAGTTCGTTGTACAAGAACTTTCGCAATTTTTCATCGATTTCAATTTTTTTAAGCTAAGTTGTAGATGAATTCTATGGTATCAGAACAAACTTCAGCAAAGTTTTCCAAAAATGTTGATATCATATTTAAGCAGGGAGAAAATTCTAATGATGATCAGGTACAAACAGAAACCGTCAAGAACAACCAAATTTGTTGAACGTCATTCCTTATATTCCTGGCATTTCAGAAAAACAAGAAGTATTGGTTCCAAATTCAACATAAGCAGTGTTTTCAAAACACAAAATGATTTGAGGTGCATTCTAACCAGAACGAAACCAATGAATGAGACATAAAAATAAAAAAATTGTGTTTACAATATTCCCTGTATATGTGGAAGATCTTATACAGGAGAGACGTCAAGACCTTTAGAGATAAGAACAACATCAAAAATAGAGACATTACAAGATCACAAATCGCTGATCATGTATGTTCAAACTGGAACAACACAAAGATCCTAATGAAGGAACCTGATAATTATAAGAGGAAAATCAAGGAATCCACATGTATTTTGTTAAATGAAGTAGATAATTTGCCAATTGTTCTGTTGGAATAGATCATATTCGGATTGATTTATTGAAGAAAGAAATGATATCAGGAATTTCAAAATCAAATAAATCACATCTCTATATGTTGACAACTTTCAATGTCAATTAGACTGCAAATGAAAAAACACACAATTCCGAAGATTTTACAAGTTTGTCTGAAGAAGGTGTCTGATATAGACATAGTATACATTATACTTTTCATTTTTTTCCTTTTTTAGTTTTACTGTAAAATTTTTTCAAAACCAATTTGCTCCTGACAAATAAGTGCAAAGGATTCAATCTTAATTGATTTTTTTTTAATTATTTCTGTTTCAGAGACTGGGAGTGAAACCTGAAAAGTTTAAAAAAAAAGGAACATGTGATACCCCTCAATAGGGCTTTGACGAATTTTGATATTTTTAGTTATCGATTTTTAACATAATTCATTCTTCGAACAATTTGAAGAATATAGCTCGAATATATATTGTGATGAGATTTTTCAATCATATATTCGGTATCAATCTCGAGTGACGAGTCCTATTCAAAATGTTGAGGTACCTAATATCCTCATTGCTCCGAAAATGAACGAGTGCTCAAAAGCAACTGCTCAGGGCATTTGAGCTCGAATAAATTGGGAAAATACAGTGTTTTTCGGAAGGAAAAGGTTAAAAACTTCAAATATCTGTTGAAGATTTAAGATTTGAAAAAAAAAGTTACATTCATGAATGAATATAATGAAAAAGCTCTAAGGATATTCAAATATGAATTATCATTTTCATTATAAAAAAAGCTTCTCACTTTACGACAGGGCTTTTTCATTGTGACATAAGTTTGTCACACGTTTTTTTATCATTATTCCGAAATTAATTCTATATTAAGGATGAAATACCACTATTTAAATCTATGGGAGATGATTACCCTTCAGTAGTGTCCTGTAGCGCTCTTAGAAGAACAGGACATTCGAAAAATCATCACTTGGAATGCCAGACCTGGTTTAAAACACCCTCCTGGCCCAAGAGCATTAATCAAGTATTTTGTATCTGAATATTGAAGGTATTTATTTGAACAGTTTTAAGTTTCAATTTTGTAAAAACGTCTATCAGGGTTTTTTCTACTGAGGTTTTTGCCTATGCTATGGTATCATACGTCGAATAGTATGGTACCCCGTTTTGCACCAACCTCAGCTAGGAAGTTTTTTGTTTCGTGTATTGTATTTTGTAAGCTCCCATTTCAAAAGAATAAATAAATAAAGTACACCCCGTACACCAAGCGTCTCAAGATCTTATCTAACCTGTGTCATACCGCCATAAACCCAATATCCACGATTCTCACACCATCAGCAGAAGGCATTCCTCGTATGCCAGCTCTCTATATATTTGGCCAGAGCTAACGAGTCACATGTCTCGAACCACATCTCATTGTTTCTTGAATGGGCCGAAGCTTCGGCCTTTTGTTCCTACAACTGAGTCCATTGTAAAAGCCATACTGCCTCCTGTCTTCAGTCTTTTGTGTCGACCGAGCCGAAAGGACTTACGTATGCTAATCTGGCAATTATTTTTAGTTATGAAGTAGCCATTATTTGCCGGCTCAGAATATAATGCAACAAGGAAGGATTTTACAGTTAATGGGCTGTCAGGATCAATAGGTGTAAATACAATATGGCGGAGTGCTTGACCTTTTCTTGTACCGGTGGAATCCGAATAACGAAACGGAGAGAAAAAAACAGAGAAGCTTTAAGTTAGAGGTATACAGTTTTCGACGCCTTAAATCTATGCAGATGCTATTTTTTCTCCCTTCGTACGACCAGAATTCTTCTGTAGCATAGGGAAAACCCGTGCAAAAGGAAATTTACGAGAACGAAGGAGGCAGGCAGAGTACCAAACACAGCTCAAAATATGGGTGTACAATAGACCATTAGGTTGCGGGTTTTTAAGTTAGTGGGTTGTCAGGATCAATAGTTTGAAATACGATAAGGCGAAGAGCTTGACCTTTTCTGGTATTGATGAAAATATTTGAAGTTTTCGTGTCTGTTTTTTAATGCCTTCAGTTATAGGGAAGACGAAAACTCACAAAAAAATATTTTGGAAAAGTTTCGAAAACTGATCTGAGCTGAATAAAACGAAGTATTAATTATCCCAATCGGACATTGAAAAGCCGAATATTTTCGTTTGATCTTTGGGCGAAATAAAAATTTTGCATGTGTGTTTTTAATGCTTTTACTGAAAAGAAAAACGATAGCACATACAGAAATATTTAAATATACGGATGGTTCAAAAACCATATAGGAAAGGGCCAAGAAGCAAGTGTACACTATTGTTAGGCTTCTATTCGAGTGTTTTAAGACAGAAATACTTTCAATAGAAAAAGCATAGACATCAAGAAGCCGAGTAATTTCGATTGATCTTTGGGAAAAATCGTCAGTTCTTAGAATGCTTCGATGTCTTAGGGAATCGATAGGCAAATCAAGCTAACCGATACGCCCTCTGGTGACGAACTTAGTAACCTTTAATATTGACATGATTCTTTCATTTTGCATTGTGTTGTCGCGATTTGAGTGAATATTTAACATTACTAATAATTTTTTAAGTATAATCCATTCAAATCGCTATTGTTCAGTTCCTCAGAGTTCTCCCTGAGAAAAAAAGAATAATAAGACAAATAATATACATTCCCATGCCTTTCCTCCAGCTAGGGATAAATTTAGTGTTTGGGTAGAAGGAAACTCGAGGAGTTAAGTGACAAAGTGTTGATGACGAAAAGCCTGGCAACTGAAACTTAAAAGCGGTAAAGCAGTCACAGGAAATATGAATGTTTGGACCTTGCATTTTGTCGATTATTTTCACCGAGTTAAGTACGGATTACACAAAACTTGTAGGTTAGATTAGATTCATACGGTTATTCGTTTACAGATCCCAGTTCATAACAGAGGTATTTTTCGAAAAATACTGCTGTGCCTACCAGAAATCTTCCTGTTGGATTCACTACCAGAAAGGAAGAACAACCGGAATATTCTAGTTCTAGTAGTAGAACTGAAAGGTTGAGACAAGTATGTCCAAACAAAGAAAAACCCTCTGAAGAATGCACTTGTGAAGAGAAAAAGTACTGTTTGAATATAATGAAATGAAGTTAATTCAACTGTTCAACAAACTGTTCTCCTTGATTTCCTTAACAGCCTTTCAAACTAATTCAACTTGCACTATGGCTGAAATGAATTGAAACAAATGAAGACAATAAAAATATAACATACACAGTAATACACTCGTTCACTATAGATTTCTGAAAATTTGATACATCTATTGATGAAAAATCCAAATTTTAATGAATCAGATATACACATAACTAATACAACCAAATCCTTCCATGTCAATATTAATAGTTCTACAAATGCCCATCGTGGCTCTGCATTCTTATTTTCAGATGCCTATAATAGCATAAATAGAAATACAGTGGAATTTCCTTATAGCGAAAGCGCTAAATCCGCAAAAAAATTCGTTATAAAGAAATTTCGTTATACAAAAAATTTGTTTCTATAGTCGGCAATGTCGTGGTCGACTTCACTGATAAACTTAAGTTTATTATTCAAACTTAAGCACTTGATTATAGACATTTTCGCACAACTTCCACACTAGCGTAATGGTTATGTTGAAACCAAACAGCCAGGGATGTATTTGAATTGAAACTTTTCCAGAAGGATATCTTTGCCCCCCGTAATGATTTAGTTTGGTCGGGATTTATTACGCACGTCCGGAAAATTTTCGGAAAAAACCCACCCTTATACCTTCTTATCAATACCCATTCAAAGAGTGATGTTCTTTGAATATTTCGTTATAGAGAGAATTTACTTCGCTTAAGAGGGTGTTTTTAACCTGGAATTTGTATTCAAGGTGCAATGTCTTGTACGAAATTCATTATAGAGAGAAATTCGTTATACAGACGTTCGTAACAGGGAAGTTTCACTGATGTATTTTCTAGACGGGCTGATCTGAGTTTTTCCGAATAGCTCATCTCCACCTCCAGTCACGGTTCACGTCCCCTAAAATAATCACCTGTTTCCTTTTAAATGTCCAGTCCATCCATTATAAATCCATATCGAGACCTGAACAAGGCATGCCAACCCTTTAGTGCTTTACCGGAAGTCGTCCAACACATCCCATTATAAACTTATGCGTCCAAGAACCATGAATGGAACCGAAGAATGGTGAAGCACGCGACCTCGACGGAAGTCATCGCGTCTGACCGGAACCGTGCACTATGATCCTGCCGAGAAGCTTGTTGTGACGTGGGCTCCTGCGCCTTCTTTGGAATGGGGGAGCACGAGGTGATTAATGCTTCTTCGTTTATCATTATGATTAATTGGACAGGAAGTCCTTTTTTCTTTTTTTAGGTGGTTTCTTTGGAAATCTGAATATGGGTAATGGGCGTTTGAGTCACGGTTGAGAGCTTTGGCTTGAACGAGTGCTATATCGTTTTCTCCAAATTTCTGTAATTCTCGAATTTTGGGCCAAAAATGGTCTCGAACGATAGAGCATTTTGAAGTTAGAGTGGAACTTCCCTATAACGAACGTCTGTATAACGAATTTCGTACAAGACATTGCATCTTGAATCCAAATTCCATGTTAAAAACACCCTCTTAAACGAAGTAAATTCTCTCTATAACGAAATATTCAAAGAACACTCTTTGAATGAGGATTGGTAAGAAGGTATAAGGGGGGGGGGGTTTTCCGATTTTTTTCCTGACGTACGTAATAAATCCCGACCTTTAACTAAATCATTACGGCGGGCAGAGAGATCCTTCTGAAACAGTTTTAAATACACCCTTGACTGTTTGGTTTCAATATAACCATTACGCTGGTGTGAAATTTGTACGAAAATATCTAAAAGGAAGTGGTTAAATTTGAATGATGAACTTAAATTTATCAGTGAAGTCGACCGCGACATTGCCGACTATAGAAACGAGCTGTATAACGAAATTTCTTTTTATAACGAATTTTTTTGCGGATTCAGCCCTTTCGTTATAGGGAAGTTCCACTGTATTTGTTTTAAGTTAATAAAACGGAGGGACAGGATTTTTTCTTATGAGGTTTTTACCTGAGCTCTGGTATCATACTTAAAATAGTATAGTATCCTGTTTAACACTTATCTTATTTTTCTGTTTTATGTATTGTATTATGTTGAATCTTGATTCGAAAGTGTTCATTTCTGGAATAACTATAATTAATCACAAAAAATAATCGATAAATTCATTATTTTTGAGCGCCCGTTCTACTTAAACGAGATCTATATCGTTCTGCCCAAATGTCTGTATTTTTCTAATTTTGAGCAAAAATGGTCTCAAACTATAAGGTTCGACTCCCCGATGACGAATTCGTGTTCGAATTAAATTCTGTCCGTGGGGCTGTCCAGCCGTCCATTATCACAATAACTGTCGAAGGAATTGTCCTAGAGATTTGAAATTTTCAGGATGGGTTCGGGTCCCAAATGGCTCGGTTAAGTTCGTTAACCAACCATATCGTACAGGCTGTTCCATAAAATATGGCCATTCAAAACTTTTGTTTCTCCATATCACAGAAAAAACGAAACCAATTAAAACGAAATGTTACTGCCAAATGCAAGATGCTCATAACAAGCCTCATGCAAAATTTTGTGGCCATAGTGTGAACAGAACCATAGAAAATTAGATTGGAATGTTGAAAAGAAAAAACTTCATATTTCCATAAGAAGATATTCGATATACTGAATGTTCATTCAAAATTTCGTGTCCATGGTGTTAACAGAACAATAGATAATTTAATTGAAATATTGAAAAAAAAGAATCTTTATATTTCCATAACAGTATATCTGATTCAAGTGAAATTTTGACAATGTCAATCTTCAGAAGGAATCAAGATATCAAGGTGAAACAGAAACTGAAAGATGGCGAAAATTGTGAAAAGAATGGTCTTTGTAATACACTGAGCATAAACTGTACAAAATGTTCCACATGGTGTTAAGAAATAGCTAAGCCCACAAATATAGGATTTTTTCACTGTGTATATATTCTATCAACATTTCAGGAAAACTTTTCTGAATTTTGTTCTGAAACCGAAGAATTTATCTACAAATTGGCGTGAAAACAATTGAAATCGATGAAAAATTACAATATTCTTGGACAACGAACTTCATCAAAATGTATATCTACGTAATATTGTGAATATTAAAGGTTTTGTAAAAATACTTTTCATCTCATGTTGATATCTGAACATAATTCTTTCAATTATATTATTATTTTTCATTGAAGATCAGTAATAGTGCTGTCATGATGATATCAAACTTTCATCACATAAGTTAGATTTCCTATCTTTTCCTTGTAGACCCACTCCTTAAAAAAACATTCAAAAACCAACCCACCAATAAGTTACCCTGTTTCCAGGAATTCTTATAAATCTTCAATTATCTACTTGACACCAATGTTTATGGTTTTTAGATAGGACAGGAAGCTATCCTAGATCATGCGGCTCTTCTAGACAGTCTTACGTCTTATTTCAAACGTTTCGTGGGTCCTTATCTTCAATCTTCCATTCTAGGCGTTTCGTTTTCGTTTGAATGTCAGAAATAAACATTTCAAAAATGATGCATCGAAGTCTGCGTACGGAATAATTCTTTTCTTGGTTTACTGGTATGGGTTTTAAATGAAGAAAGAACAAGTTTGAAACTTTTTAAGTTCTTAGAGTGGGTTGAATTACGAAGTAGAGAAGTTAAAAAACTTTCAAAGGGTTTTCCAATAAGGGGTGTTATTTTGAATGCTAGAGCACACTATAAAAATGGTGAAAATTTGGCAGAGACGATTCTTAAAGCTCGAACATTTTTGGCTCGTCGTGAAGCACCTTGTCGGACCGCAATAAAGAAATTGGTTGAAAAATTCGAGCTGTTGGGACAAGTTAGTGATGTGAAGAATAAAACCCGTCGCTCAAGAACAGCCGAGAATATTGCTTCTGTAGCCGAAAGTTTTGAAGAAAGCCCAGGTTCGTCCATTCCTCGTCGTTCTTTGGAATTAGGCATTCCACGAACGTCATTTTATTTTGCATAAAGGTTTTGGTCTTAAACTTATAGAGCTCAGTTAACACAAGAACTCAAGCCGGCCGATCATCAACAACATCGTGTCTTTGCTGATTCGGTCGTTGAAATGTTATCTTTCGAAGAGGTGATCACAATTGGCCACCGAGATCTTGTGATTTAACACCTTGCGACTTCTTCCTTTGGGGCCACGTGAAAGAGAAGGTCTACGCCAATAGCTCAGCGTCGATTCAAGACCTCGAAGATGGAATTCGTGAGGCTATCGAGGACTTAGGGCAGCCACTTTGCGATAAGGTTATGGAAAATTTAAAAGGATATTGTACTGTAAGCGTGGTCGTGGTGGTCATTTCCTGATGTAATTTTCCACTATTAACGGAATAGCCCCTTCTTTATAATGAAATAAATATCCGATCATTTATATTGAATAATGGAATTTTTTTAATATCAAAATAACATTTCTTATTGGAAAACCCTTTACTAGAGTTGCCTCTCATTTTTTGGATTGGACAACCCTAGTGCTGCAATCTGACAACTCCATCATAAATATTGTCATTCTTGTGGTTTCACGTTTTCGAACGGCCCATTTATGTTGTTTACAGTAACTTGAAAGTTTCCATCCGGTCAAAAAAAGAATTGAATATTTTCGTGCTACTATTTCTCACCATTTCCGACGTGGGGTAGAATGAGCGCTCCAAAAGTACCAAATGCAGTTGCCGCGCATCCACCATTATTATCCAAATATCTCTTCAAAAGTCTTCTTCTAAATTAGCTAATGCTAATGCTCTCAAACGATAATGTTCGACTCCCTGATGAAGAAACCGTGGTCAAATTCAATTCTGTCCGTGAAGACGATAACTCTCAAAGAGATTGTCCTAGTGTCCTAGAGACTTGAAATTTTCGTGGTAGGTTCAGTTCCTAAATGCCGTGGTTGAGTTTGTTAACCAGCAAAATTGTTCCATAAAATGTGGCCATTCGAAATTTTTCTTCCTTATTATCTCAGACAGAACAGAACCGATCGAATTGAATTTTTTCGGCGAAATGCAAGATACTCATGAGAAGCCTCATACGAAATTTGTGGCCATATTGTAAACAGAACCATAGAAAATTCAATCGAAAGATCGAGGAAAAAATCCTTATATGCCCACAACAAAATATCCAAGTGAAAATTATTTTGAGGGGGAGATTCACATAGTGAATGGACGTGTAGATTTTCAAGAGGATCGCATTATCAGAACCATAGAATTTTATGTTTTTCTATATTATCCACTGATTCGAATAATTCAGAATTTGTCAATTCGATTATGATTGAATTTTGCAATAAAATGTTCAATACTAATTCAAAGCAGTACTCAAAATGTGTGGGAGTTGCGTTAATACAATCATAAAAAAGCCTATCATATTATTGAAAAATATTCTAATATTCCCAAGAAAAACTCTAGAAATGAAATGAAATCGAGTTTAAGGATGTAAACTGGCGAAGTGAAAGATCATGGAAATTTTCAAAAGGATTGTGAAATCAGAGTCATAGTAATCTGATATTTCAGTTATCGATTCTTCGCATATTTCATTTTTTCAATAATTTCCGAAATATAATTCCGATCGTGCTGAGATTTTTCATTCATATATTCAAATTTTGAGGTAACAGCCACATTGTTCCACCAATGAACGAACCTGCTCAGGGCTCATCTTAAATTCCTAATTTCAAAAACTCACCTTCCGTGTTCGCTTTCTTTTTTGTCAAATTCTGGATGATCATAGACAAGGGTTTCTTCGTAGGTGTATCACACATAGTCTTCGTCGGTGCATCACACATAGTGTCCTCACTTTTCTCAAACGCAAACACCAAAACACTCACAAATCTCACCTCCAAAAAAATTAATACAGCATCACAACACTACAAAACTCGGAAGAACTGCACCAACTGCATAAGCCTCCTGAAAAACAAATTCCCGCGTTTCAATTAAACCACGGTAACTCAACAAAGGTGAAAAATTGTCAATTAAAAAGTTTTATATAAGACCTGGGCGTTGGGCGCCTTCAACTGATATGATGCTCGCATACTTTAAATTAAAATTAGAGACAGGTTAAAGTTTGTGTCATGACCTGGACTGACCCGTTTGATCTAAAAATGTCGGGTCTAAAATAAGCCGACAGCTTATTGAAATAAATAAAGCATAAACGTTTCAATCTCATTTTCCCGAAATAGCAAATCGTTGTCTTCTGTATGATCGGCCGAAATGTATCGTGATGTGAATATTATGATGAGGATTTCAAGACAGGGTGTCAAAATCTCGTTATCTGTGCTCAAAATATAAATACTGTAATGTATCATCAGGGCAACATCTCATTTCATTTCTGATTAAATCGTAAAAACAATAAATTTTTCCTGAAAAGGTTTTCAGGAAGCAATGAATCTTTATATTGATTATTATAAGTTGCTCCTCAAAATGAACGTTTCATTGGTATTTATTTAAAATAGTTGTTTTTGTATTAAGTGCGTAAAATGAGTGTTTTTTTACGAGCAATATTTGCAGTTGCGAGGCGCAGCCGAGCGAATGCAAAATTGCGAGTTAAAATAGGCACTTTTAGTCCGAATAATATATACTATTTTTTCTCCAACCAAGTCAAAATTACAATAAAATTGGTTTTAGTGAAAAATCGTTCATAATTTGGTTATGAATTTGAACACAGAATCATGACAGTGATTGTCAAGTAGACGTCAAATGCCATTACTTTTAATCCAAGGATTAAAAGTAGCGTTTTTAATCCTAGGATTAAAAGTGTTGCTAAGCAACGAGCAAATTTTTGTACGGTAAGGGAGTTTATGACTTTTGCACCTGAAAATAGTACAAAAAAGTCAACATTTTTGTACTATTTTCAGGTGCAAAAGTCATAAATTTCCTTACCGTACAAAAATTCACTCGTTACTTAGCAACACTTTTAATCCTAGGATTAAAAACGCTACTTTTAATCCTTGGATTAAAAGTAAATGCATTTGAAGTCTACTTGACAATCACTGTCATGATTCTGTGTTCAAATTCATAACCAAATTATGAACGATTTTTCACTAAAACCAATTTTATTGTAATTTTGACTTGGTTGGAGAAAAAATAGTATATATTATTCGGATTAAAAGTGCCTATTTTAACTCGCAATTCTGCATTCGCTCGGCTGCGCCTCGCAACTGCAAATATTGCTCGTAAAAAATATGCACTTTTAATCCTTATAATACTAATATACTATTATACAGCGTGCCAAAAATATGACGGGAATTTTTGGACGAAAAATTATTGAAGAACGCCCCACATCCTTATTTTTTCAAATGGTAATTTATGGGTTGTGATACATCAAATGAAGGATAATTAAATTAACCATTCAGTGATGTGGCTAAAAATGGAATTGGTTTGCCGTTTTTTCATTAAAAAATTAGAGAATAATTTACAATTCGTGATGTCAGATTACTGCAGTCAGACCATTTTTCTTTCACTAATTATTACTAAAGAAAATTCAAGAATCCATGGATTTGTAATTTCAAAATCGGGTCTCCCTACGCACACCTTTTTTTCGAATAGGAATATATGGATTGTGACATATCGAATGAAATGAGGAGGTAATCAAATTATTTTTCATTTGATATATATTCCATATACGAAAAAAAAAAGGTGAAGGGCATAGGGATTGAGATTTTTTAAATTGATTCCTGGGACAATACAGCGGTGTTGGATGCAATGAATACTATTGTTTTAAAATTATAATATAATTTAGAAATCAGGAGAAAAGTTCGAAAATACGTATAAACGTTTTATGTAGAAAACTAATAGCTGTAAAGAATAAAATAAATGAAAATTCATGCGTTCAACATTAACGCGGGCATAATATGAAGAATGAAAGCGGAGAATAATATCGATCGATTTAAAATCAACCAATATTAAACCCACACTTCGGAACTAATCCCGTCAACAAACAAAGAACATGCATAGTGGTAAAGAATATTCTTACTGTTAGAAATGACATTTCCATACAGTAAAGAAGAATAAATTTTTTCCTAGAGAAATTTTGTCTGGAATGTTCAAATTTCCTACCGATATCCGATATTATTTATTTGATTCAAAAGGAATTCAAGAAAAAAAAGAGATGAAGTATACCTAGGTACTGAATATTACTTCCTCATTTTACCATTTATGTTTCAATATGTATTGTTCAATAACTCTTCCACTCAAAATAGGTCACGAATACGAATACCTACTCTCTATTTATTGTCTAGGTTTGTGACGTACGATTTTCCATATTATCAGTTATTTCTATTATTCATCAATACCAATTGCAACTTATCTACAACACCTTCACTTTTCTTATCGTTCGTTGACCTGCTAGTTTAAATCATGTTGCTGCACTGATGAAATAATACCACAAAATGAAACTTTCAGGTTTGAAGGTCTATTCAAGCAACGTTTCGGAGGGAAATCTAGTCATTAAAGCTAATGCCTGATGGAGATAGGTATTATAAAAAATAGCATTTGTTGTAAGATACAATTAAATAACCGAATAAATTCTGCAAAAGTTTGCACGACATTTTTTTCTTTGAAAATACAAAATCGAAAAGTGGAATGAATATATGTATAGCCCAATGCTGAGGTGTTGAGATGTGTTATTTCGTTGAACTAAGTACTACATCGAGCTGAAAGATGTGAAGAAGCAGGTGGCGAACAATTCGACCATACATTTAGTAATTTTACCTATTTTTGGAACCTTGTAATTTTTAAGATTACACGAACTATTGAACCATCCTGTGATTTTTTCAATTTGAAATTTGAATCGTCTTTTTCGCCATAAAATCGAATGTGAAATACCCACTGTGGTACATAGTTGAAAATGTAATTTTGAGAAAAAACCAAAAATTGGAAAAATTCACGGGATGCAATTAGAAATAAAAAAAAGTTGAAAACAAACCGTCATTTTTAAGGCAGTTATCTGAGAAACCATCGAAGCAAAATTCAAGAAAGCCCTGAGAAGGTACTTCTGAGCGCTCGTTCATTGGTGAAGCAATCAGACTATTACCTCAAAATTTTGTATGGACTTGAGATTGATACTTATTGAGGAACAAACATTTTGCATAGCCATATTTTATGGAACACCCTGTACGATTTGGCTGGTTAACGAACTTAACCGCGGGATTTGGGAACCTAACCCATAGATAACCGAACCTACCCTGAAAATTTCAAGTCTCTAGGACAATCCCTTCGAAACTAATCGTGCTAACAGTCGTATTCGTCATCAGGTAGTCGAACCCTATCGTTTTGGGACCATTTTTGGCTTAAAATTCGAAAATAACAGACATTTGGGCAAAACGATATAGCACTCGTTTAAATAGAACGAGCGCTCAAAAAGTATGAAATCGATAATAACACCACAGCTAAATTTCGACTGACTATTACTGTAAACAAACATTTAGCCCTATAATATCAACAAATTGGAATCACAATAAAAGAGTAGGTACTCACTATTGGTCATTTCGATCCTCTCTCTTTCTCGATTAAAAAAAATAATGAAAAAACGAACAAAAATGCACAAATATATGAACAAACAACGTTCGACCGTTCGAATGTTTTATCTGAACTCTGTTTGACACACAACCACAGGTAAGAGCGGAACCTCTTATCAGAGGTCAGAGTGCTTATCATAGTTACCTTTGATAAGGAGCGTGACATGCATTGTATTAAAGGTTACGAATTTACTTTTCTGATATTGTATATTACATTCAGACGGTGTGTTTCACATTATAAATGTGACAGCTATTGGAAATTCGATTGGAAAAAGCAGGTTTTGATCTGGCTATTTTTGGAACAGGTGCGCTATTTGATCAATTGTTGTTTGTACGAAAATCAAAATATCAAAACACAGTTGATATAATTTCATGTACTCTTTTTTTATGGGGCCTTTTCAGTTTTTCACGATTAAGATAAATTCTTTGGTATTAAAAAAAACTTCAGAAAAGTTTTCCGAAAATGTTGATGGCATATTCTAACAGCCTGAATTTTTTTGTGGCTTACTATCTTAACACTATTTCAAAGACCATTTTTTTCACCATCTTTCAGTTTTTATTTCACCTTAATTAATATCCAGATTTCTTCTGAAGATTGAAATAGGTGAAAAATCACCAAAGCGCTAAGACAACAAACTCCAGCAAAATTTGGATACTCGAGTTTTTTCTGCCAGTGAAATCAAGAGCTAACATAATACAATTCATAAAACAAGAATAAAAATCCCTAACTGAGGTTGGTACAAAACGGGGTACCATACTATTTTTCCGTATGATACCATAGCTCAGGGAAAAACCCCAGTAGAAAAAACCCTGTCTCGTCGTTTCAACAAAAATAACACTTAAAAATAAAAACTATTAGAATATTGAAGGATTCCTTCTTTATTCAGTCCAAACGATAACCCTCTCCAGGATGCCTTCGGAATTCTGAAACGAAAAAATCAAAACAGTAAGAAGGAACAGAAATAAAATGATTGAAACTCTATTAAATCGATTTAAAATTAATAACCCAATTCAAAAACGACTCGGTAATTTCATGTATAGCTCTCTAGCCATAGAGTTGTCTGATAACTCGCAAGCTCGTCGGACGAGGCCCGGTACATTCGGCAACGTTGACTTTATTTTACGTTATGACAGCTATACTGCCAACTTCAGATAAATAAAGAAACGCCTACTATGCGCTCAACCTTTCGTGAACGGTCTATATGGAACAATTATTTTTTATCAGGTGTTCAATTGTGAGCATTGATGTAATCACGAAAGAGAATTAACTTGACCTGGAGCTTCGAACCATAAAAACTAAATTTCACTTTCTTGAGTAACGAAAATGGAAAAATTATCTATTGACATTCGAAATAAATATCCAGTAAGTTTGGTCGCTGAAAAGCGCCAAATCTTTCATAATAATTATTCTCAAATCTTGAGATCAGGGACGAAATATATCCCATTTCTGAAGCTACTTCAGGTTCTGGGATTCATCAAGACTCGGGAACTGGGTAGTGAGCTATATACAGGTCAAAGTATGGGGCACTTTAGGCCTCAGTGCACGAGTTCAATTGATCTTGACTCTTGAACCCGAACAAGTGCGAAAAATACAATAGAAATGATGCAATAAATAATTTCTCTAAGTGAAACACTGTAGCTGTTCTTGTTTAAAGATGAAATCTCAATTACACTGAACCTACCAAATTTCAATAATTGCACATTTTTCAGTTTTGTACGCTGAATGCAACGTTTCATCAATTTGGTGGATGCGCTTAAAAATTTCTATACACTTTAAACATTTATTAATCTAAAAACTCAATTTCGTTGTATAAAAGCTCTTAATGTGAATAGAAGCTTTTTTCGAGATATTTTTGTGAGAGACAAATTTCGTCTCAAGGGTGATCATCAGACTACAAAATCACATATGGGGCAGTAGTCTGGTTTGATTAGGAAAATCAGGTAAGTACGAGGAAAATGCTCGATAAAATACAGAGGCTTGCCTGTGTGTGCATCACTGGAGCTATAAGAACGCGTGGACAACTAGGGCAATTGAGATCATTACGTATCTCACACCTTTACTGAATATACGACATATATACAATGCATCAGACAGAGAATTCTTCTCTCCAGTTGCACAGATGAATAGTCGAGACAACCACTTGCTGTAACACACTGAATTCAATTGTCCGATTGCAATAGCAGCCTTGTCCCTCTCTTATCATTATTCTAGTCTTGTCTCTCTCTTATCGTTTATAGGAGCGTAATTCTTAGTATGGCCTAACAAATTAAAAATGTGTAGTACGGGTTCCCTACCATACTGCGATAAGAGAGAAACAACACTAGATTATTGCAGTAAGACAGTTGAATTCATTCAGTTATCGCACTTGATTATCTCGCCTATTCATCTGTGCAACTGGAGGGAAGAATTCTCTGTCTCATGCCTTGTATATCGTATGTTTTCGATGTGAATTTCCAAATCGGTATATTGAATGAGGATTTCAAGACCTTAAGAGCCTCCGCACACGGGTCGATTGGCACTCGAAGCGGATCCGTTTCGAAGTCGAAGCGGAATGAACGTCACATACGAACTATGCGATGCAATCGGTGGTTTACCGTACACGGGACGATTTTTATCTGTCTCAGTTCGCGTATGTCAAGTGATGAAGAGGACGCCGTTATTTTTCATATGTACCGTCGGATGAAAAAAAGGAAACGAAGATTATGGATACATCCGTACATAGAACGGAATTTTCATTGTCGGTTGTTTGTTGCTGCAAATAATACGGCTTTTTTTTGTTGCTCCACTACCACTCAGCTTGGGCTTGAGGTTCTTCACAAACGTACTCCTTAAATTCCTCCATTTTTCTTTGCATTCACCCGCTGTAACAAAAAATAGTACTGCTATGAAATTAATTATTAATAATTCACAAATAACAATTTTCGGTTGGTCGCTTTTTCTGTACAATCTTTTCTTGAATATTCTCGGAGATTATAATCGTACAGCTCTGGATGCCTTTCCACTTCTCCAACGAACTTTATATTGATAACTATGAGAAAAATAATTCAATCAATGGAGCAATTCCATTTTTTAAAATTAAATCTGAGTAAACTTACCTCCATATTGCACGCGAAACTCTCGTCACACTCGAAGTTTCTCGTTCTCAGCAGCTCGCAGGGTTCGACTGACGCTCGAAACGCAATCGACTCGCTTCCCTATCGACCGCAAATCGTCCCGTTGGTGGACCTACGTTACATTACCTACGAAGTGGAATGGAGGGAGAAACGTTTCGACTTCGAGACGCATTCACATCGAGTGCCAAACGACCCGTGTGCGGAGGCTCCCATTGATGAACAACCTTTGCTTATTCATAGAAAATTTTTTTCCTCATGTCGCATCAATATAAAATTTAACAAAAAAAGAGCTCTTGGTGGTTTCTTGGAAAATCTACCGCTGGATCTAAAATGTTGAGGAAACCAATAATGTTAAGTGTGACTTCACAGTTCAATATGTTGATAAAAACCTTACGAAGAGTCAACTCAATCCAGCGAGCCTTTTTTTTTGACTCGATTGAATTTTCGAAAAAAATAAGGATGACGTTTTTTGCTCTGAGAAGCTCATAATCTTCAAAAAAGGCAAAAAAAAATTTTCTCGAGCTTTTTTTCACATTTTAATTGCAGATAGTACATAACTTTAAAAAAAAATTAAATAAATTAACAAATAAAATTTTATTAATTTAATAAAGGATAAAAAAATGGATCCTTTTCTATTTGAAGACCGATATCTCGGTGAGAAGTGGACGTATTGGGGTCAAAAAAAAAATTAATTAAAGTTGAATTAACAAAGTATCCTATCATTATAACGATTATGCAAAAATAAAATTTCCACGCTCGTAGACAAGAAAAAAAAGTGGTAAAATTTTGAGAATTTTTTTGTTGCTGATTTTTCGAAAACAACTGTAACTTAAAATTTTGAAGTTCTAATCCAAAAACTAGACACTTGCAGCTACAATTTTTTCAAATTCCTTGTACGAACATTCCTCTCAAGTTACGGCATGTTGAAAATTGCCGAAAAATTTGGAATTTTTTTTGTTCTTTAATTTTTTCCAGTAGTGTACTATATGAAGCATAAAAACATACAAATATCTGAATTCAAAATGAATTCAACAAAATCAACATAACGAATAGTGCGAACCTTCAGTACCTGCAATCAGCAAACGCCAAACATCCTGTAGGATATCAGAAAATCCAGATATCCTCACGCGCATGCTCCATATCCTTAAACGTCGATATCGAACCTTTCACCACAACATACAGGATTTCCCTCCTATTTCCCTGAATAGTCCAGCTGTTCTACCCGATAACGATTCAATTGAACCTAGATTTCCTCATAACCAATATGAATGTTAAACTGATCTCACCAAAGAGAAAACGTGAAATATTAAGTGAGGAAGACTTAAGTGCAACGCTGGAAATATGAGTTTCTCATCATTTATAGATAATATTTGTCGCAATATTTTTCGCAGTCACTACTTTCCCATAATATTTATGCTTTGCCTTTTCATCGTTACTATACTGTTATACTATATGTTGTGGTTCTATTTTTATCTTGATGGGCTATATGAACAATCAAAACTCAATGTGACAACAAATGAGACAAGTGTTACCCTGCAAGAAACTATAATAACACCAAACGAAACCAGGAAGGTCAAGATGAGAGTTGTTATGCCTCCAGGGTGTCCACCTTTTGACCACCAGGAGCTCCTGAGCCACCTCTGCGACGACTACGTGTTCAAATCTGTATCTTGCACTCCTGAAGACTTCAGCAACGAGGAAAAACACAAGGTACCGAAAAGGGTTCGTCGTCACATCAAACCACATGATCCAAATGATCCAAGAACCAGCATCGTGAGTTACGTGACTGTTGGATTTCTCCTGGTTTCTCTAACGGCGGCGTTTCTGGAATTATACAGGGCCAAGAAGCAAGTTCCTGCCAAGGCCAAAGCTCCGTTGACTAGGAAATGTTCCCTGGCTGATTTGACGATAATGAAGCACCAGAGGAAAGAGTTGGTTAGGAGGGATTCGATCCTAGAGAGCCCTGAAGAAGGCAAACAACCTGGTAGGACGCTGTCAAGGCCGACTTTTCGTTTAGACTAAGGTAGCGCGACTGGTGATAGTCGGTAAGATTGACTATAGCCAGTTTGTTTTTCTAGAACACCTGTTATTAGGTTCATTGTAGGTCACTTTAGCCATAGGTCCTAGAAAGTTAGTTGGTAGGCGTAGGACGTTTTGGCATATTTCACTATTGAAAATTGGAGTACTTAATTTTTTTTTAACTTCGGTATGTTGGTTTTGTCAGATATAGTTTGATTAGAAGCAGTACATAAGACTATTGAAAGCAAATTATTATACTTCTTTAACTCGATAATTCTTTCGGGTAATTTTTTTTATGGGAATATTAGAATATTTTTCGATAGACTTTATAGTGGTTGTACTTATCAACGAAACTCCCATGAATATTTCTGTACTGCTTTGAAGTGGTATTGAATATTTTACAAATGTTTTTGACAAATTCTGAATTATAGAAAAAATTTAAGAAGAGCTCTGAGCAAGAGCCTTTGAGCGCTCGTTCTTTGGTGGGGCAATAAGACTATTACCTCAAAATTTTATATGGGATTTGCGGTTGATACCAAATATTTAATGCAGAATCGCAGCACAATCGGAATTATATTCTGAAAATCATTCAAAAAATGAAATATGTAAAAAAATTACTGAAATTAAATTCTATGGTTCTGATGATGCGATCCCCTTGAAATTTTGCATGAACATTCAGTATAGTGGTTTTCATTCTCAAAATAAATTTCACGCGAATCGGATATTCTGTAATGGAAATGAAAGATTTTCCTCATCAATGTTCCTATGGTTCTGTTTAAATTATGGTCATAGAATTTTGGATGAATATTCAGAATATCGATATCCATTCATAAATTTCAGTCGAATCGGATATCTTTTTATGGAAATATAAAGTTTCTTTTTTTCAATATTCCAATTGAATTTTCTGGGGTTCTGTTCACACTATGAGCACAAAATTTTGCATGAGACTTGTTATCAGTATCTTGCATTTGGTCGGTCATTACGATTCGTTTCGTATTTCCTGAGATATTGAGGAACAAAAATTTTGGAATGCCATATTTTATGGAACACCCTGCACGATTTGGTTGGTTAACAAAATTAACCGAGCCATTTGGGACCAGAACTCATTTAAGTAGAACGAGCGCTCAAAAACGGATTTTTCGAAAAAAAATCGAATTTTATGTTTCTGATTATGCTCTTGAAACTTTGCATAAACATTCAGTATAAAATCTTCACCTTCAAAATAAATTTCACTCAAATTGGATATTTTGTTATAGAAATATAATATGACCTGATTTTTTCCATTATTCCTATGGAATTTTCTATGCTTCTGTTAACACCAAACAAAAATTTTGAATGGCCATATTTTATGGAGCATCCTGTACTATTTTTCTGGCTAACGAACTTAACCGCGGCATTTACCAACCGAGCCTACCTGAAAATTTCAAATATCTAAATTATTTTTGAAGTCTTTGGAGATATGGCTTATGCTAAACTTCTCGAATCTCAAACAGTACCTATAGCACTTATTGGCAGAGAAAAATGTAAATGGTACCGGTGTTCTAAATTCGTTGTATAGTGAGGGGATCTCAGAAACCCGATAAGCTAAAACAAAATTAGTGGCACATTTTCGGGCTCGATTTTTGAGAGAATTAATTTGGTGAAACCGCAACCTTCTAAGTCAAACCGTTTTCGAGCTATTAGAGAAAATTGGAAAAGGCGTCAAATGAAAAGTTCTCAATTCTTTATTTGTGAAGTTATAAACATGAAACTAAAACATTATACAGGAACTTCTTCAGTAGAATTCATTGAATTAGTTAATTTTCTTCATATTTTGTTCTAGCTCATCGGGTTTCTGAGATCCCCACACTAGACAACGAATTTAGGACACCCGGTACACCACACATTATTGCGTATGATACGCAGTAGTAAACCAGTACCAGTATGCTTCAATGTGTTCAATGAATGAGTTGAAATTTTTCATATCAAAGGTCTTTATCCATTTTCTTGTCGTCTTGAAATTGTATCTGAGAAATATACAACAGAAGCAGAAAAACCACTAGAAAGTGATAAGTAAAATAAATATACCACCCCTGTGCACAAACTGAAGTGTTTATTAAACGAATATCGATTGAAATATATTCTGGAAGGATTCTGCATTTCTTAAAAACTTTATAGGTTTTCACTGTTTCAGAGACTGGGAGTGAAAACTATAAAGTTTTTAAGAAATTTATTGAACGAAGTCTGGCTCCCCAAATGATGATCTTCAGAACTTTAAATGTACAATGAACTGTGCCTACAGACCATAATACTGGGTTCTCATCTCCCATAGATGTCAGCGCCATTTTGTCCTGAATATCAAACTAAATTTCGGAAAAAATTACGAAAATATTCTGAAAAACTTTGAAAACTTGTGTTTTTCATATAATCCGGAGATATATACTCGAAAGATTGTTTGTCATTTGAGGTTCTAAAGAAATTCAATCGATAATAATCTTTGTTCTCTTTCAGCGCACTTCAAAAGACCACCACCCCTCCAAAGAAGCAGCTCAACTCCGGCAGAGCCTATCAGTGAACTTTCAGCGCGTACAACTTCAGCAGAAGCTTCGACAGCCGAAGAGGTTCCACATTGACCACAAACCTTCCCTGGCTACCCTGCACAAGAACCAACAGTAGCCGATACCCTCGAAGGCAGGAATAAGGGTTCGATCCTGGACCGAAGATCCTCAACCATCGATGGAAAGTTGATTGATAGGTTCGATCCTACCGGAAGAAGGATCTCGATAGATAAACAAGTTCGCCGGAAAGAAAACATCACTCTCGACTTGTGCACAGACATTGAGCTGTTCACTGGGGTAATTTGGCCTGTTGCACATGCGCTGAAAAGAAGTAGCGCCGCAGCGTAAGAATTCAGGGAAGCTGCCAGAGGTCACTGCACCCAAATGGGAACATCCACACGAGATGCTGATAGCTTTCGGATAGGACTCTCGTGGTAGCTATCGGAGCAAAAGCAAGTTTATCCTCTTTCTTACGTCAGCTCCGCGATAGCTATAGCGATAGGTCTAGAGTATCTGAAAGCTTTAGCTTTCGGAAAGCTATAACTTTCGGTTACCTAGGGCTATCACGGTATGTTAGCTACAGGAGCTGACGCAAGATAGCTATCAGATCAAATTAAAGCTTCTCTCCCTATCTTGCAACAGCTTCAATAGCTTTTGCGGTAGGTCTTGGATAACCGAAAGCTATATACGTGCCCGTGTAGATGGTCCCATTTGGTGTAGTCATCTCAGGTAGCTCTCTATACAGCACAAGCGCACCAGGCCGAAGAATTCAGGGGACTTGAGATAATTGCGCCAAATGGGAGAGTGTAAACGGAACGTAGATAGCTTTCGGAAACCAATCGCAATAGCTATTGGAGCTGACGCAAGATAACTATCAGTGCAGACACATGTTAGCTATCGGATTTGACACAATGAGATAGGAATAGAAGGTTTGCGCCTGCTCGGATAGCTATCTTCCGTAAGCTCCGATAGCTATCGCGGCAAGTCTTGGGTATCCGAAAACTATTAATTTGCGTCTCGTCAACATACTCTCATTTCACATATTCATCTCAAGAAGCACCCTTGAATTCATGCTGCGCCCCAAAATATTTACGGCGCATGTACACCAGTCCTTATAATTCAGGGGAGCTGCCTGATATTACGCCAAATGAACTACAGCATGAGATGCAGATTTCGGATATCCTAGAAGACCTATCGTGATAGCTATCGGAGGGAACGCAAGAAAGGGGAAGAAACTTTCGTCTGTTCCGAACGCTTTCTGCGTCCTGTTTACATGCTTCCATTTCCTGTAGTTATCTCAGGCAGCTCCACTGAAATCAAATGCTGCGTCCCGATTATTTTGCAACGCATGTGCACTAGGCCTTAAGTTGCAGTAGAGCGTTTTCTTTTGGGAAAACTGGTGCGCACTAGAATTGCCCCAGTGCAATTTTTCGTGTTCTATTGGTTCAAAGAACAATGAAATGCTCATAAAAAAATTGCACTCAGATCGCACTGGGGCAATTCTGGTGCGCACCAGTTTTCCAAAAGAAAACGCTATCAAACTAACGATATTTTCGTGAATTTATTGTGGAAAATTAATGTCTGATCAAAATTATTCTTGCATAAAATGTTAGCCAATATTTGATTCTCATGGTGGATACGTTAGTAAGCCTAATTTTGCAACTCTGATACAAGGGAAGCTAACGAATTGTAATGCTGGCAAATCAAAATGCTTCTCTCTTAGCGCATTGAAATTTCTGTGAACAATATAGTAGGGGCTACATTCTTCAGAAAACTGAATAGGTTATGCTGAAAAGTTCATCTGGAATTTCGAACAGTATATAAACAAAAATAAGAATATCTTTTGATGAATAAAATTTCGAAGACCTCTCTACCACGTTGCCAAATTGAAAATGATCCTATATCTATTTATATTCTTTCGATCTCTCTTTTCTTACCTATCTATGTTCATGCCAAAACACATATTTCTATCTCTTCTTTTCTATAAACAGTATTCATCTAATTTACATCGCCTTTTGGCCTAACAGTTTACAATGAACTGAAAATGTACAAAATTCAGTACAATACATTTAGTCATGTGCATAAACTTTTAAATGTTGATACCTTCCCCAGATTATTCTATTTTAAAAAAGATTTATCCTAAAGACTATCAATTCAAGCCTTTTAATGTATAGTGATAATGATGATACAATTGGGAAGAAATTTGAGACTGACCAAGTAATGTTTTATAGAACTGGTACTACGAATGAGATATATTTTATACTTCACTTTACCTTTTTACCCAATTGACGGAATTTTTGAGTGTGAACACTAAATCTCTGGGCACAAGTTCGAAAATTTTTAACTATTTTTTCACGTCTCTCTTTTTGTAATTAATATTGTTCGAATGAACATGTAGACAAATTCGTAATCATATAAATGTTTTACTAAATACTGTCTTTCATTTCAACACACATAGCAATGTTTCCTTTTCCATAATAAATTCGATATTAAGGATCTTTTTAGTGAAAAATATATTAATGGAAAGATATTTAACTATACTTGGAGTTGAGATAGATATATCTACTTACCAATATATTTGGGAGGGCGATTCTAGGGACCATTAAAAAAAATGCTGCTTCTTTTTTATGCATATCTTCAGCTTGAAAATAATTTCGATATTTATATTTATTTTGGTAGATGCGTTAGACACTCAGTTTGCAGTTTCACTTTTTCTAGTAAGGCGACATACCTATCTTAAACTACTCTTTTTGTTTCCCTATCCGAAAATATATAAAAGATTTTTTCCTACAATTAGTGAGTAATCTGGAATTAATTCCTTGCAGGGGGTTCAATAAAATTCCTATCCCTTATTAAAACATATTTTATTTAAAATATCAAAAAATAAATCGTTTTAAAATACCCAGGGCAGAGAATAACATCGTTTTTGAATATAGATTTGGACGAAACTTTCTTGGAATGAGTTATCATAGACTTCTCAATAAATGCAAAAATACGTTTTTAGCTATGTAAAATATAATTATTTAACTCGACTCACTGGAACACAATCACGAAATAATAAGACAATATTACAAATATAAACGTTTAATCTGGGGGAAACTCTCCAGTTCAAAATTTTTCCCCTTTCATATAATTCAGCTAATGCTTCTCCCACTTTGTTCTGGGCTTCTAATTGTTTGTATTTTTTGTATAGTTGTAGCGCAGCTCGAGCATCCTCTACTGAATCGTGTGTTTCCGATTGAATTTTCATACCTGTAGAACAAAATATGTTAATACTTCTGATAAACAGGATGGTGTGTTTTGATATGGTTCTTTTTTTGTCAGACAAATAACGGGTGTTTTTTTCGAGGTATAGAACTTTAAGATGGCATTACTGTTCAAGATGGCGACCGATTTAACAGCTGTCGAGTGATTTATTTTCATTTTGGTTTGGCAATTCATCATAAATAGACTCAAGTCTGAACAACGCTTGCAAATACATAGAACAATTTTATTTCGAAAATAATGGTTCTGTGCGGAATACGTATCGCGCACTACGTCCATTTTATCGTCGACAAAATCGTCCATCAAAGCATCAAAGCGATTAACCATGAAGCGTTTTCGCACCACGTTTGCTTTATTCATAAACCGCGTACAGTAGAAGCTATTGCTACTGTAGAGCGAAGCATTGAGGAAGACCGAATGAGTCCATCCGCCATCGAGCACAGGAATTTGATCTGTGTCCACCCACTTCATGGAAAATCGTAAGGATCTTGGTTTGCGTGCTTACAAAATCCAAATCGTGCAAGAATTGAAGCCAAACGATCATCAAGCAAGGCGTAGATTCGTCGAATGGGCCCAAAACGAGATTGACGTTATTCCCGATTTTCATAAACGAATTTTGTTTAAGCGTTGTTTTGTTTTAATGTTGTACTACTTATATTCAGGAATTGGAGAAATGAAAATCTAACCTATTGTTTACTTCACCCAGTGCGGCAGTGCTAACTATTAGCTAAGTTAGGTTAGGTTAGGTTAGCTAGGACAGTGCCAAATATCTATAAGATTGGGGAATCACCAAAAACTCTTATTTTTCACTGAAAAACAGAGATCTGGCTCGTATTGAGACAAATGGCACCTGAATTACGAACGGTTTATAGAATTTCTTTTGCAATTTTATCAGGAAATATTGATTGTAAACATCACTACATCATAACTAATTAAATGCCAAATATTTTGAAAATCGGTAACTGGGCGGAAATTTAGATATTCACCAAAACCACATGTATTAAAGTTAAGTTTGTTGATATCTCACCCAAAAAATGCCATGCTAAAAATCTCAGGGAAACCATCCTATGATGAGGAAGATGAAATAGAAATACTGTATCCACAACTTGTTCTGGCGGCACCACTAAATTGATAACCTGAAATAATAATAATGTATGAATAAAAAATCTTTCGAAAGAAATTATTATTATTGTTATTTAATCAGAGATAATGAAGCTTACCTGAAATCATTTTTCAATCCATGACCCACAAAAATAACCCCAGTGTCTTGAAGATACCTCAATTTCATATAGGTAGATTTGAGGGTCGTCAGATGTTTTGAGCTGAAGTTAGCGTCCAAATCGCCAGGTTTGATCCCTGAGAATTTCGTCAAGTAATCTACTACTTGTTCTTGGGTAGATATATAATCGTCAATGAACGGTGTTCCCTCTAAAAACGCCTTGTCTGAAAGTAGAAGTAAAAGTTAATACCCATTTATCCATGTAAAGGGCATTCTAGGAAATATAACCACAATATGGAAACTACCAGTAGTTGCACTCCTTGAATTTATTTACTTAATGCGTCTAACCTCGAATTCAATCATTTTTAGTTATTGGGGAATTTAAAAATACCACCGAATAGTTTTCTGGTAATCCATCGGTTTAGGCATGCAAGATGGCGGCGGTTCGCCAAGTGGCAGCAATGTTGCCAGATACGACGATTGTTCTTGTATTTGAAGAATCGATTTAATTCCCTTTCGGTTGTTTAAATCGAGGTTCCACTATACAATTAAAAATTTTTACTAAGTCAATTCAAGTGAAGTACCTTGCTTTAACTTTTTGTCGAACAAAAATGTGATTATATATTTTTTTAATAGTTGCGTGAGTGTAGGTTTTCTCTACTTAGTTGTTTCCTTCCTTAGCATATATTAGTATTCTGTGCTTAGCACTTCTAAAATAAATCAATCGAATGTTTTTATCTCTTTCCATATAGTGAAAATGTCCTGAAAGTTTCAATTGAAAGGATAACATTTCTTAATTTCTTTATAAAATCAAATATAGAGTGCAATTTTAAGTTATATTTCAAAATATGGCTTGACTAAATATTCAATTTGAAATTATTTGTAATCAAGTTGTAAAAAAAATAGAAAATTTTGAACTCTCTGAAAATTTAAAAATTCTGAGTAAGTAATAGCGTAGTTTTATTAATTTTTGGATACAACTGGTCGTGTTTTATTTCCTTCTTAAATCTTCCCTTCAGCAATAATTGATCAGTTCATCTGAATAGACATTATTTGTAAAAACTAATTTATAATCACTTTTTAAAAGAATTCGTAAATCCTAGTTACAAGTCATTATGGCTTTTGCACAATCTGACAACCAAAAAGACGTTTGGCACCCTCTGCGCATGCGTCAATCCGTTGTCAACAAATCGCCGCCATCTCACATGCCCAAACCGATGGTTTACCAGTTTTCTTTAATTGATCAATGTCAAAGACAAAACGTTCGTTTTATTTTTTCCGAAGTTATCAATAATAAATAACATAAAAATAGTTAGAGAAGCAAACCGAATAATTAGAGAAGCAAAGCTTTTCTTCCCAATACCCTTGTCCCAATTTTAATCATCAATAAAGAAGATAGAACATAGATAGGACTCTGTTTCATATCAAACCTGGCCTAACTATATTCATTATTGCTCTGAATTAATGCTAATCTGACCTAACCTAACAAACAGTGTCCAAGTTAGATTAGGTTGTATATAAATATGCTTTCTTCATTTCCTTCAAGTAGTTAAAGCCTTTAAAATATTCATGAAATAAAAAAATAAAAGTATCTCACCCTCTAATGCAGGTTATCCTAGCAACTGACATTTGGGAAGGTTTGACGGTTGACAATTTTCCATCACTCCTCAGTTCAGATTCCTCTTGGTTCAAAGTAACGAATTCAGCATCCATTGCTACTAAATCGCCTGGTTTGAGTGCTTCGCTATCATTCAATGGTGTGAAAGTTATACCAGCTGTTCCTCCGTTTCTTGCTATACAAACATCTTCAGTGAAGACCTCCTAAAGACAAAAGTGACAAAATTAGATTTAGAATCGAACATTATTAATGTTGCGAATAATGTATATACAGTGTGATCCAGATCATAACCAAAAAATTTTAACCACCTATTTATTCTACATTAAAAATAAGCCCTAGCTTGTCATATAAACATATGTCAAGAAATGTTAAATTATAGAAAAAAAAACGTTTTTATTAATAACTTTCACACTGCTTGAAATATTTTCATAAAATTTGATACACAGGTTTTGAACGTCAAGGAGCTCTTTTTGCATAATATCATTTCTTTTCTTTTCTACCAGTGGCGTCCGTACTGCATCGAGACTGTATTTTCAGATAAAAAAAAATGATACGCCACTGGTTTTTTTCGACAATAAAAATTACTATTCAAATCCTTATTCAATTTGGAGCAAATTCGATCTCTTGACTTTTTGCTTTACCAAATATGCCATAAAATTGGCATATTTCACTATGTATATTAAAATTTTAGGTTATGTTGTCTATTTTCTTGTCAGATTGATACTCAATGTTGTCAATATTGCATTGAGTTCTCTGATAACTAACAAGCTCGTCAGACGAGGCCGGATACATTCGGCAACGTTGACTTTATTTTACGTTGTGACAGCTTCAGATAAATAAACAACGCCTACTATGCGCTCAAACTTTCGTGAACGGACGATACATAATAATAAGACTTTTTGTGAACGAAACGTTTAACGTTCTACATTCATGAGGATGTGTTTTATTTTTTTAACTGGAAACGGTGCCTCGTGAAGCAAAAAGTCAAGAGACCGAATTTGCTCCAAATTGAATAAGGATTTGAATAGTAATTTTTATTGTCAAAAAAACCAGCGGCGTATAATTTTTTTATCTGAAAAAAATCATTAAAAATTTTATGCCTACCATTCTGAAGATTTGAGCGAATTTAATGAAATCTTGGACAATTATTTTTGGATATGGTGATAAATCAGAGACCTCATTTCATAAAACAAATATCAAAGCTCTAGATGACCTGAAATAAACTCTTGAAAATGTTCCTAAGCTGATATTGCACCTCTAAATTGAAGTCTATCGAAAGTAGTGAAAAAATTTTAATTACCCTTGTCAGTGTGGAATGAACCTCCGTCAAAGCTCCCATAACTTCTGGCGTCGAATAAAACAGAACACAGGGCGTTTTCCAGTCCAGACTGAACCAAACCACTTCTTGAGCCGGTACTGGACAGATGCTGAAGTCGTTAAATAAATACCATTTATTGTCAGAAACATCCACGCCTTCGGGAATGTAACAGTCAGGTACTTTGATCAGAGCTACTAGGTTATGTTTATCGTTGCTGCCGTTGGTACCACTGTCTTTTACGTAACAGACAACGGCGGAGAGTTCGTAGCTAGTCGACACTCCAGTGCTGTTGTCAACACCGTTTTCTTTGTTCGTCGTACATTTCTGAAACAACAAAGATTGATATATTCTCTACTGAAACTGATAATACAAACTTCCCTATAACGAAAGAGCTAAATCCGCAAAAAAATCGTTTTAAAGAAATTTCGTAATACAGAAAAATTGTTTCTATAGTCGGCAATGTCGTGGTTGACTGCACTGATAAATTTAAGTTTAACATTCAAACTCAAGCACTTCCTTTTAGACATTTTTGCACAACTTTCATACTATAGTCTGTTCAAATGTAAGAAGGAGCAATAACAACTAGTTTGGCGCAGCGGTGAGGGGCCATCGGATAGGTACTTTCCGTCCAGAGTCGAATCGAGGAAATTTCATACAATCATTCAGTTTTAACTGAATATTATTATATGAATGCAATTCTTACAGCACATCTTAGTGAAATATATACACGCTCTCAGTCATTCCTTATCGAATTTATTCCATTTGGAGGTTCCACACTGTATACACTTTGTCAAAAGATTTTCTCTATCCAGTACCATCCACAATCCGTTCAGAGTACGATCCTGGCAGTCTCTTAGGGCGGTCGAAAGGAGCGTTTTTTATGACAGTTTGACCAATACGAGCTTTATTGTGTGCAAACCAGACGATTCTGTTTGTTTACAAAGCTCCTTCTTCTATTTGAACGGACTATAGCATAATGGTTAGATTGAAACCAAACAGCCAGGGGTGTATTTAAAACTGTTTCAGAAGCATCTCTCTGCCCGTCGTAATGATTTAGTTCAAGGTCGGGATTTATTACGTATGTCCGGAAAAATTTCGGAAAAACCCTTATTCCTTCTTACCAATACCCATTCAAAGAGTGATGTTTGAATATTTCGTTATAGAGAGAATTACCTTCGTTTCAGAGGGTGTTTTCAACATGGAATTTTTATTCAAGGTGCAATGTCTTGTACGTAATTCGTTATAAAGACGTTCGTTACAGGGAAATTCCACTGTATGTCAAATTGTTTGCAAAAGTTAGGTTAGGTTAGATTAGGTTAGGACTTGAACTTAATGGAGGGTCTTACTGAATAATTTATGTTTTTTTGTTTTATATTCTCCCTTTAGAAAAACCAGTTATTTTCAAGAGTAGAATTTTGACAATTACTGAAGCTGACATTCTGTCATTTTGACAGAACTTAAATGAATACTTTGCAAAAGTGAGGTTAAGACTTCAATTTATATTAAACAATCAACTTACATCATCTTCCTCCTTGACGACGTTAAGAGCATCATTTTTGAGACACATACGTATATTGAGTGGTAACCAATTATTACTGCAATATGGATTGTTCGAAGGTACCGGAGGTGGAGCATTATCGAAACTATGTCTGAATCGACAGCCTAACCTTGAACAGCTGTCTCCGTATCTACAAGGTTTAGTGCTCATTCCCGGATTAGGGGTAGATGACCTTATCGTATCGGGTATGTTAGCCTTAGCCACCACTTTGTCCATTTGATTCTGCCAAAATTGCTTGTGCGATGGGTTATGAAGACCTGTGTTGATGGCCAATAGCTTGGGCAGGGACTGAAACAGAATAAGATGAATAAAATGTTCCCCAACATCTCAAAATGTAACTTACCTGCAATATTCTTCTTTGCGATGTGGGTGTGAATTTTCCACAGATATCACACCAAGCTGGAGTCGTTTGTTGAGGGCATAAGGACCTCTTAAGGATATCACAGAAGCTCCATTCTTCCCTCTCTGGTTCAGAGGTAGGATAGTTGAGATTGCATGCCAAAGACATGGACTCTTTTTTGACCTGAATCACAAAGAAATTACCGATTAGTTTTATTATCAAATTATATTGATCAATTGCGTATATAGTTCGTTCACGGAAGGTTGAGCACATAGTAGGCGTTTCTTTTTTATCTGAAGTTGGCAGAATTTACCGTCATAAAGTAAAATAAAGTCAACGTTGCCGAATGTACTCGGCCTCGTCCGACGAGCTTGCGAGTTATCAGAGAACTCTATGCAATATTGACAACATTGCGTATCAATCTGACAAGAAAATAAAGAACATAACCTTAAATTTTAATATACACAGTGGAATATGTCAAATTTCCATGGCCAATTGACGGCTCAACCTTTCATAAACGGATTATACATATAAGCAATGGGAAAATGTGGAGATTGAAATTTATCAACTGTTATGTCTTCTTCAAATAATTATAATTTTGTTACATGTAAAAATTTATGTGACTGAATAATGAAAAATATAGAACTATTTAGAAATTTTTAACTATTTATATCTTAATATTTTTTTGCATTTTGAAACGTAATAAAATTAGATCTAGTAATTTGAAACATTTTTTTTAAGTGTTTTTATTCCTGTAGAAATTTTGAATGAATTTTTTCTCTTTTGTTCATATAAGTTGAACCTGTACATCACAACCTTATATTTCCGACGTTATATTAAGTTAATTATGATTCTGAGATGTTGATACTTACAGTATTAGAGCATTTCAAACATTTATTGATCTGCAGTTGTTTCGTACCGAATAAATTGCTAATATCAGATTCTTCCTCTCTTTTTTCTTCTTCTATTTTGATCTCGTTAATTCCACCTGAAAAACACATTCTTATTAGTGTAATATTAAACAAAATGAGAAGAACTAATATACTCTGAGGGTCTTTATCCATAAGCATCAGTTTAGACAAAAATATTTACCATTTGATCGTTTTCGCTCATTTGATATCTTCGGAAAATCAGTTTCTCTATAGATGAACGGTTTCCTTGTAACCTTCCTCTCTTCCTTCTTTTTCTTGTTTTCAATCAACTCGACATGCATTTGATGAAGCATAAACCTGTTCCAACTCTGCAAAAGATATCGAATAAATAACATAAATTCGTTAGATAAGAGTAAAGAAAATCTTACCTGTATTAACGCACATAAATCTACTTTACTCTTGGCTTCTGCATGAAGATCGCTCAGGATTAAACTTAGAGCTGATGCCTCGGGTACAGTCCGGAAGGCTCTCAGGAAGTTACCAGGTTGACAAGGAACGTTATTTGACAGAGATAGCATGTGAAAGAGGAAACCAAGTTCACAGGACAAACAAAATTCTTTATCACACAGATGCGACATCAGAGCTGCTCTCAGCGGTTCTGAGAAGTAGAGTACTAGAAACATATTTATAAAATTTACAACGATTGAAAGAAAAAGTAAATATTAAATGCATCAATTTTTGTTGAGATATTTCACACTATTCGAAAGAAGACATGAGAAAGTTCAAATTGTTCAAGAGAGTTTGCTTCATCTATTAGTTTTCACACAAGTTACCATTCTTATGAGAATTTTTTTTACTAAATTTTAAGTTCCAACATCTTCTCAGTGAAATAAATATATATAGTCCGTTCACGAAAGTTTGAGCGCATAGTAGGCGTTGTGTTTATTTATCTGAAGTTGGCAGTATTTGCTGTCATAACGTAAAATGAAGTCAACGTTGGCGAATGTACCCGGCCTCGTCCGACGAGCTTGCGAGTTATCAGAAAACGCTATGCAATATTGACAACATTAAGTATCAATCTGACAAGAAAATAAACAACATAACCTAAAATTTTAGTATACACAGTGGAATATAGTCCGTTCACGAAAGTTTAAGCCGTCGGTTAGCCATGACGATTTGGCATATTCCACTGTGTATATTAAAATTTTAGGTTAAGTTGTTTATTTTCTTGTCAGATTGATACGCAATGTTGTCAATAAAACAAAAGTTCTCTGATAATTTGGAAGCTCGTCAGTCGAGGCCGGGTACATTCGGCAACTATGACTTTGTTCATCGTTATGACAGCAAATACTGCCAATCTGAGATAAATAAACAAACGCCTACTTTGCGCTCAATAATATGTGAACGGAGTATACTCTAGCTATTGAAAACTATGTTGAATAATATAAGAAAATAAGTAAAAAAATAATAAAAAAAGTAGTAAATCTAGTGTTTCGTAAGCTATCTGAAAGATTCTGTGATTTGACAGATGAGAATGCAAAACTATGTTGACATTGCTGTTCAGAAGGTATGGCAATTCGCCAATCAGGA
Source organism: Propylea japonica (assembly GCA_013421045.1). Lineage (NCBI taxonomy): Eukaryota > Metazoa > Arthropoda > Insecta > Coleoptera > Coccinellidae > Propylea > Propylea japonica. Next base: position 22,503,387 of record CM024247.1, on the reverse strand, counting down.
ACCCTATAATGTAAAGAACTTCTTCAGTAATAAAATTCAATTCACTCAAAAATTAATATCATTCAAGTTTCCTTATAACTCGTTTGACATTAATTTTTTTATTATATCAGTAGCGGGGCTTACCTGCAACATTCCATTGCAATAGGCATTTGGAAGTGTAGATTCCAAACCAGAAAAAGCTGTCTTGTTGTATTGATCAAATTGAAATTCATCGCTGCCTAACTTGTTGTATTTCACGTCTAATTTCCTGTAACGTTTTGGTATAGCAACAAAATTCGAGTTGTCATCCGAAACCTTTGCCTTATTCTCAGGTGAATGTTTGGAGTTCACAGGGTAACCATTCCTTCCGAGATTATAGATAACCTTCAAAGTAAAGAAAAATTAGTATAAAAGTTTTTTTTCAAGCATCAAACTTTGACTACGATGTATCTTCAATTGACACCAAACAACTGAAACATGCATTAAAAGATAAAAATATGATCAGAAGAAGGGAAGGATAAATTAAAACCTCCTCCAACGTTTCAAAAAATAATTTATTTCCTTAAATTAGTATCACATAATGGATAAGGTAATATCCCAAAAAAAATCACTTTCTAATAATTAGAAAAAAACTATTCCTACTCTAATCAGTCAACAAGTAAATAGAGTTCTAGAACTAATCAAGTGAAATGAACTACAGGTAACTTATCAGGCCTCACTTGATTTCTCCTGACGGTCCTTGGATTTGGGGCGTATCCGATTGGTCCCTGCATTTTCATAGTACGAAGAATTTCCGGTTCAATTCTTGGGGTTCTCCTGCAACAATATCGAATTTGGTCAGGCATCCACTTCAGATGCAAGTTCAACAACTCAAACAAACTTTTTTCAACTTCTCGATACCACGAAATCAAGAAATTATAACAGCTAAATGTGACATTTGATGAGAGATCAGAACATTTCAAATTTTGACAAATAAACTATTTATTTGATGGTTTCAATTCGAAACATATGAAGAATGTCAAAAAAGAAGGATAACTTACAAAAATAATGTTCATTCAAGATTAATAATTCATTATTTTCTATAGAGATTAAAATAGAAGATTGTATTTTCTGAATTTTCCTGATTGAACCAGATGATACACATTTGAAACTAAAATTAGTTATTTAATCAACTAGGTTACTGAAGACAGCGACTAATGGTCGAGATATTTTAATAGTTCGAGACCATTAGTCCCTAGATTCGTAACTGAGTTGATAACAAGATTTTTCCAATAACCTCAATATGAATTGTGTATAAATTCTTGATTAAAATACATTCTCATTTTGAACAAGACATATACGTATAGTCCATTCACGATAGGTTGAGCCGTCGGTAGGCCATGAAAATTTGTCATATTCCACTGTGTATATTAAAATTTTAGTTTCTGTTGTTAATTTTCTTGTCAGATTGATACACAATGTTGTCAATATTGCATAGAGTTCTCTGATAACTTGCAAGCTCGTCAGACAAGGCCGGGTACATTCGGCAACGTGACTTTATTTTACGTGTTGACAGCAAATACTGCCAACTTCAGATAAATAAACAAACGCCAACTATGCGCTCAAACTTCGTGAACGGACTATGGTTCGTTTACGAAAGTTATTTTACGTTTATGATATATAAATACTTTATTTATCTGAAGTTGGCAGTATTTGCTGTCATAACGTAAAATAAAGTCAACGTTGCCGAATGTATCCTGCCTCGTCCGACGAGCTTGCGAGTTATCAGACAACTCTATGCAATATTGACGACATTGCGTATCAATATTACAAGAAAATTAACAACATAACCTAAAATTTTAATGTACACAGTGGGATATGCCAAATTGTCATGGCCAACCGACGGCTCAAACTTTCGTGAACGGACTGTACATTTGACATGATGAAATTTCTATGTTCCACTAGAGTTTTGACATTTCTCGTAGTGCTTCTGAATACTTTGCTTACGGTCGCCATGAGGATTGCACATGAAAAAACCATAAATTGAAATTGAAATTAAAATGGGTCATTAATGTTCAATTTCGTACATATTGAAATCACTTTTTATTATGAGGTCGACGGAAAATATTTATTTTGAGAAAGATCCGTCCATTGACTTATAAAAGGAGATCAATCTAGCGGTAAATTCGGCAATAAGCCAACTGAGATATTGCCCGATTTAAATGTTATGGGTCAAACTTCATTTTATAGCCGCTATATTTGGTATGTCGCCCGCATCGTTGTTATGTCAAATGATATTTTTTAGGTTAATCAGGGAAAGAATTTAATAAACGGTAGGAAAATGAAGTTTGGTCGATCTCAAATTTATCTTCATAATTTTTAAAACAAAAGCAAAAGAGTGAACACTTCATTACATTCAACATCTTACTAGCAACAAAATTGGCTACTTCAATTGCCAATTCCATAATTCCAGTTAACTCAAGTTTCAAATTTGCAATTAATTTTTCTCAATAACTTATGAATATCTCACCTGTAAACTTTCTGTGACAACTGCTCAGGCCAGTTGGAAGACAGGTTAACATGTGGACCAACCACTGGCATTGGCACAGATGCCAAAGGTACGTTGAAATCATCTATGTCGAAGGATGGTATCTGCAAAACATGATCCGCATGCTCGGTCATGTTAGAGTAGGTGTTGAAAATTGGCTCTGCGCATGTTGAGAACAGATGAATCTGTCCCATATTATCTCCGAACGCCATGGCTTGGCTAGATGCTGATATGTCGAATGTCAAGCACATACCACCTAAATAGAAAGTTTTATTACACATATTGAATAAAAAGAACAACTCACAAAATCACTGATACTCTATTAACTCTTGTAGAATGGTTTGAGCATTTCTATTTAAGTATTTCTGTTAAGGAAAAATACACTGTCTGGCAACGTTTTATGATGTCATAACATTGCTGCAATGAATAAATTATAATTTGGCTTCTCTACCTATAGGCGTTTTCGGAAACTTACTCAGGGTTATTAACTCGATCCATTTGGTCACGTGACAGATCTACTCGGATCACGGACCCGGGTTCTGAGTATACGAACACATCAGGTTTAGGATTTGAAGTGTCAGATGTATCAATAACATAAACAAATATTTTATGGATTTATTTTTTCCGTACCAGTCTATTTTCGGATTGTTTCTAGCTTTTCTTGCATTTATTGGCTTTTGTGAAATCTTTCTTATAATTTCTGGTGTGCCCTTCCATGTTAAATGTTATTTTTGAGTAGCTCTGTTAAAAAAGTAAAGAATTTATTTTGTTTTTTCAGTCCCAGTTTATTTCGGATTGTCTCTAGCTTTACTTGCTTTTATTGGCTCTTGTTAATTCTTTGTTATAATTTCTGGTGTGCCCTCCCATGTTTATTGTTATCTTTGAGTAACTATGTTAAAGAAGTAAAGAAAGCTGTAGCTTAGCACAGAAAAATCTGTATACAAAGTATGAAGAAGTTGTTTCACACCATCTTCTTGGCTCATGGAACCACACATTTTATATTGAGCCTATTTCTTTCTCTTTCCATAATTTTTATATGAAATTACTAGGAGAAGAGTAGAAGACTAATTCCCGCCTCTTTCAAATACAAAATACTGTATAACCCTGCTCTTGAGTAGAGTTACGATAAATCAACCTGGGTCAGTGATCGAGTTAATAGCACCGTACTTTCCGAACACGGGTTGGATGTTCGGGTTAGGTAAACGAACGCGAAGGTTAGGGATCGAGTTAACCCGAGTAAGTATCGGAAAAGGCATTATAAAAACTTTCAAAATACATCATAAAGCTTGACCATATGATCAAACGAAAGTTCCTCAGACTGTCCTATAAGAAAAGTTCTTCTTCTCTCTCTGATACATTGAATTTCCCATTTTTCCGATAAGAATGTCGAATCTTGTATGTTTGACTCTATTACAAGGACTATGTAATGAAAACCAAAGTGTAAATTGCAAACTGGTCAATAATGAAAGATCTTTTTGGTTTGATCGAAAGCGTAAATCCAAACTTAAACTTGTGTATCACTCAAGAAAGTACCTTTGAATTTATAAGGTGATGCAAAAACCTATAAAGGAGCCCGCACATTTCTTATGGGAATTGGCTCCCGGTGGATTTGGCTGAAAATTCGATATGATGTTTTACTAACCCTTCTGATCAAATGTCTCCTCAGTCACGAAGCTGAAAAATGCATACTTACTTCTAGGAGTTTTTAGCGATTTTGTGTATCCATTATGGCTTACGTATTACCGTTCACACGGAAATGTTTGAAAATATTTCGAATTGACAAAATCTGCTTTCAATAATCACGAAATATTTTCAAACATTTCTGTGTGAACGGTAATACGTAAGCCATAATGGATACCAAAAATCGCTAAAAACTCCTAGAAGTATGCATTTTTCAGCTTTGTGACTGTGGAGACATTTGATCAGAAGGATTAGTAGAACATCATATCAAATTTTAATCCAAATCCACTGGGAGCCAATTCCCATAAGAAATTAACCAAATATCTGATTCAAATCTGACTTGGGACCTGAAGCAACTGCAGTGTACGAAATACTTATTAATAGTATTTGTTTTGGAGAGTTTTGTGCTCCTGAGCTGTTCCAGTGCTTGTGCGCAACCAATGGCAACCTGTATTTAGAACTTTTGAGTTGCTCAGGAGCACAAAACTCTCCAAAACGAATAGGCTAATTGTCTACAGGTCAGAAAAACATGTATAACTCACCTGGAGGATCAATTTGATGCAAGCAAATTCTCGGCTCGGCTAAAGCTATAGTATCACACAATTGTATCTGGCCCAGAGTAGATACCACAGCTAATTTGGACGAAACAGACGGTAAAAAACCTCAGGTACAAAGGATCGGTTACCACAGCTATTGGAGATATTGCTCTCATCATTCTCAGATCATAAACTTTCAAAAATCTATCCACTGTCAAATTTCCATGCCTGAAAAAACAGAAATGTCAGATACTTGCGAAATCATTTTACAGAATAACGAAATTACTGGTGCTGAAACCACACGTAACCAAAAGGTTACCTTGGACATCAAAATCGCTTAAACTTCCAGTATGAGTCTCTAACTTATGCTCAACGTTCAAGGAAATTGGATCTCTGAGGTCGATTCTTCCAAGGGGATTTCCACATAGAACAAATCTCGAGTGCGGTCTCATCATAACACAACCAGTATCTCCAACTTCAACCTGTAGAAAGAATTTGAGAAAAATTAATAACATTAATACAGTACCACGTCTTAGATTATTTTAAAAGTATTGTTGACATAATAAGGATTAAAGGATAATTTTTCCTATAAGAAGTTGCCAAATCATTTGAGAAAAATTAAAATAGAATTCCCCTGCTAATAAACATTATTTCGATTAGTACACAAAATTTGAACAGAGACAAATTTTCCTTTAATAATCCTTACCGTTGTTAATTCCTGGAATATTCGATATTGAAATCTATAAGTTGCTTTGATGTCCACCCATAAGAATTCTTTGATGGTGATACTTGCAGCATACATTGCATATCAATCATGTTGGGGCCCCTAAGAACCATTATATTTAAAATAAGTATTATCTATTCACTACAGAAACAACTTACGTGTGAGTTAAGAGTGGTATGCCTCTCCTCATTTGATATCTCAGAGAACCAGCAGTTAAGGCCAATATTCCATTATCTACAGTAATAATCTGTCGAATATCCTGTGTTGCATGGACTTGGAAAGAAGTATACTTCTGCATCGCTCCAGTATAGTAGGATGTTACGTGACCCTATAAAAATAGTGTTGATTAGGTTGTATTTAAAAGAATCTTATAAGAAAGGATTCTCCTAGAAAGGACTGTACTTACCCCATGATTTCCCATCCATATTAATTCCTCCGATTTATCAAATGCAATAGCTGAAACACCAAATCGTTCCGCACCATCTGCGAATATACATTGAGTTTGCACGTACTCGGAATCTATTCCTACCAAATGAGCAGCTTCTGGTGAAGCAACCATCGCCAACTAGAAGGATTTTATATAAGATTTTGAAAATTTCAGAAGAGCTATTCAAGCTTACCCCTGTTTCGTCGAAATACATCTTGTTTTATGGTGTCTGGCTCAGTACATAATATGAAGAACTATTTATCGGATATTTATGAGAGTTTTATAACACGTTACACAGGTCAATACACTATAGGTCTCTTTCGCACCTATGAAATTCTGACTTGAACTGACTCTCGAACTGATTGGGGTTATATTTATGTTCGGTGGATTGGGGTTAGCTGTCAGCGCATGACATCTGTCAGGTACAGCAACAATGGTCATAGACTAATGTTCGATTAGAGCATAGAAACCTAGTCTTCTTTTTTTAAGTATTGATTTATAAAGTTAGTCAAAAATTAGAAAATAATTAAATAAAATTGAAATAATAATTGCCAGAATATAAAAATAGAAATATTTTTGCAGATAGTTGAAAACAATATTTGAAAATATCAAAAAAATTAACTACAAAAATAAGGATAGTTCAAACGGCCCATAATTGCTGCCAACGCATAAATTAGAAAATCCCTGTGCGAGAACTTCAAAAATAACTAGATTGGTATTTTTATTTTCACGTGTGAATATTAAAGAATTTCAGAATTGTTCGAACAAATATTTTTATGAATTGAAAAGAATCTAAAAACCTAAAACAAAATGAGTACAATTCTAGAAAAAATTGCGGCTATCGAGTCGGAGGTAACTACAATTCACCTGGAAATCGGTTTTCATTAATTAACCTCAATATGCATTTCACAGATGGCAAGAACTCAAAAGAATAAAGCAACTGCTGGACATTTAGGTTTACTAAAAGCTCGATTAGCTAAATTGAGACGTGAGTTGATTACCCCCAAAGGAGGCGGTGGTGGCACCGGAGAAGGTTTCGATGTAGCCAAGACAGGAGATGCCCGAGTTGGTTTCGTTGGATTTCCATCTGTTGGAAAATCTACATTACTGAGTACTCTAGCTGGTGTTTACTCTGAGGTAGCAGCTTATGAATTCACAACCTTGACAACTGTACCTGGTTGTATTAAATATAAAGGAGCAAAAATTCAGGTTTGAAAGATAACTCAATCTGTTGACGCCTGTTAACTATTGGCAATTCGTTTTCAGTTACTTGATTTGCCTGGTATTATTGAAGGTGCTAAAGATGGTAAAGGTAGAGGTCGACAAGTAATAGCTGTAGCCAGAACCTGCAGTTTGATATTTCTCGTACTAGATGTATTGAAACCTTTAGTACATAAAAAGTTGATAGAACATGAATTGGAAGGTTTTGGTCTACGATTAAACAAGCAGCCCACTAATATTTACTTCAAGAAAAAAAAAGATAAAGGTGGAATTAATTTGAATTGTATGGTAATAATGTGCATTGAGTTTGATATGATTGGTTGTGTTGTTAAACTATATATCCTTTTTAGGTAACCCCAATCGGAATTAGATAATGATACTGTTAAAACTATACTTTCTGAGTATAAAATTCATAATGCTGATGTTACACTCAAGTATGATGCTACCAGTGATGACCTTATTGATGTTATTGAAGGAAATAGAATATATGTGCCTTGCATTTATCTTTTGAATAAAATAGGTTGGTAATTGTTCAAGTTTTCAGTACACAAATGTTCAATTGGTAATTTTTTCTTACAGATCAAATTAGTATCGAAGAACTAGATGTAATATATAAGATTCCTCATTGTGTACCAATCTCTGCTCACCACAAATGGAATTTTGATGATCTCCTTGAGAAAATGTGGGAATATTTGAAACTTGCTAGAATGTGAGTATAAGCAGAATGCTAAAAATAGTGTAAAATATACAGCGTGTTTGATCATGACTTAGTGATAATCTCATCAAATATACCTAATATTATCGACAAAAACACCCAAACTTGGAAGTTTTATCCCCTTAGTTTTTAAGTAGCCCCCATTTTAAATTTACTTTTTTATTTTCGTTGACCCTTCCAATGATATCGATTTCTTTGGTACTGATTTAAAAATCCGCAATAGTACAAGAACTAGCACATTGAAGTATAATTTTTTTTCAATGATTTAACACGCAAGGATATTAGCTACAAAACAACACTCACATCATATCTGTAAGTTACATAATTTGAGAGTTATTGCTGTTCGAACATGACCCTTATGAAAATTGATATAAAAAAAAACTCAGTACTGTACTTCTGATAATTTCAATGATCAAACCAACAATTAATCATAAAAATTGCTCAAAATGGCCGCCTCTGCTCTGTAGACAGGCAGTGGCCTTCATGACGACCTGTCTTGTGTCTTTTGCTCACGTAGAGATCTTGTTCGAACAGCACTAACTCTCAATTATGTAACTTACAGATATGATGTGAGTGTTGTTTTGTAGCTAATATCCTTGCGTGTTAAATCATTGAAAAAAATTATACTTCAATGTGCTAGTTCTTGTACTATTGCGGATTTACTAAGAAAATCAGTACATAATTTTACTATGATCTTTTTTGAAGAATTTTTTATGGCGTTTCAAGTTGAATGTTCTTATATTGTTTATGCTTCAATGAAAGGTGGTAGTGTCATCTTTGAAAAAACATTTTTTCACATCTGTAGGACCTTTATGTCCAAAGAAATCGATATTATTTGGAAGGGTCAACGAAAATAAAAAAGTAAATTTAAAATGGGGGCTACTCCAAAACTAATGGGTAAATTTCCAAGTTTGGGTGTTCATGACCATACACACTGTATATTTTCATTGATAACTTTCTCTAATATTCGTATATTCATTCTTCTAATATTTTTCCTTGCTTTAGTTACACCAAACCTAAGGGACAACTACCTGATTACAGTTCACCTATTGTGTTGCATCAATTATACATCAGTACAGATTTTTGTAACAAGCTTCATCGTACAATCGCGAAAGAATTTAAATAGTAAGTGAAATTCAAATATTTCGTAACTGTTTCTAAAAAATATGATTTTCATTGCTCTTAGTGCTCTAGTGTGGGGGTCATCCGTGAAGCATCAGCCTCAAAAAGTTGGGTTAGATCACATTCTCTGCGATGAGGATGTAGTACAGATTGTGAAGAAAGTTTAAGATTTAAGTGGAATGGAGTTTTAAGGCATTGACATGAATTGAACATCTAGGAAAGAAGATTAATTTATACGTATAATTAATAGTGATGAACACAACATGGTTTTCAAGTGGTGAACCACTATAAACATAAAACATTTTAGGATGATATTTGGCATTCTATAAAATTAATCTAAAAGACGAATTAAAAAATCTTTTAACTTGCAAATACTTTGTTTTATTTATGTGTGATACCCATAGAGATAGATAGTATAGAGTTGCTATGAATAAAATGAAAGTGGTATCAGATCCGCCATATTACTGCGATACGTCGAATTTTGACAATCATTGATTTTTTCTAAAAAAATAGTGATTTTTGTACATTTTTCAAGTTAAATTGAGATTTGTGCTTGAATAATAAACAATAATAAATGGTATCGTGTGCTGTATGGCTTTCTACAAGCAGAGAAGGGACAGTAAGAAAATTAGAAGAAAAACATATCAAGGTAGGGGATGAGTACTGAACAGATCCGCATTCGAAATTTTTTGCTAGTATGTCTTGGTAATCTGATATCTTTTTATATGTGCATATTATCGCCTGAAGAAAAATTGTTTATTTGATATTCAATTGACCTTATTGTACAGGATTCCTAAAGACCCAACACGTATTTTTTGGGTGATAATTCGTAAACAGAAAAAACTGGCAACTTAATTCAACCCTGAACTTTCAGCCATTTTGGTAATAATATATAAGCCCCGCCCAGTGGTTCCATTTTTCTTACACAATTGTATGTTATAGCGTCTCTTCTATATTCTATCTCTATGGTGATACCTAAAACATGTTGGCTGACCATAAACACGATTTCTTCTAGAAGAAATCACTTCAAAAATTGCAATTTCAAAGTACATACAGTGGAAATTCCCTATAACAAACGTCTGTATAACAAATTTCGTACAAGACATTGCACCTTGAATCCAAATTGCATGTTAAAACCCCCTTTAAACGAAGCAAAATTCTCTCTATAACGAAATATTCAAAGAACATCAGTCTTTGAATGGGTATTGGTAGGAAGGTGTAAGGGGGTTTTTTTCCGACGTACGTAATAAATCCCGACCTTAAACCAAATCATCACAGCAGTCAGAGCGATCCTTCTGAAATAGTTTAATTACACCCCCTGGCTGTTTGGTTTCAATCTAACCATTACGCTAGTGGGAAAACTTGTCCGAAAATGTATGAAAGGAAGTGTTTAAGTATGAATGACAAACTTAAATTTATCAGTGAAGTCGATCGCGACATTGCCGACTAAAGAAACAAATTTTTCTGTATAACGATTTTTTGCGGATTTAGCGCTTTCGTTATAGAGAAGTTCCACGGATATTGAAGATTTGAAGACGAAAGTTAAAGTAAATACTGAAAATGATTAAATGAGAATATAGTTCACAGGCTATTATATGATGATTTATCATTTCACTAATATACAAATGTAACTAATAGTTTAATAAGAACTAAAGCTGTTTTATATGAACAAGTGCGCTAAAAAATCGAACTGGAATACTGGTTCTGTGATCGAGAATTTTCAACAAGAGGACTTCCATGTTGAAAATATTTGAATTTCTAATCAGTTTTCTTTTTCTAGATATTTCCAAAGCTTTAGTTATTTCGTTGAAGTTTTGGTGTATGGAATATTTTTTCTTGCAATATTTGGTAAAGATCGCACCAGTTGAAACAAAGCTTTAAAAAAGGCTAAACAAAACGTTGTAAGGGTTTGTTCATTTTCAAGTCCCTGTCCTGAAATTAGTGCTTTTTCTGAAGTTCTGGAATACGACAATATAAATAACAAGGGACTTTAATCTAGAGAAAAAAAACAGTGGAACTTCCCTACACGAAGGGCTAAGGGCCGTATTCATAGTTCGTACTTGAGGGTGAGTGACAGTTGATGTCACCTTAAAGCTAGTTTCATAAGGGCGATGAAAACTCACACTCACCCTCAAGGGCGAACTATGAATACGAGCCTTAGTCCGCAAAAAATTCGTTATGATGAAATTTCGTTATACAGAAATTTTTTTTTATAGCCGGCAATAACGCGTGTCGAATTCACTGATAAATTCAAGTTTATCATTCAAACTTAAGAACTTCCTTTCAGACATTTTCGCACAACTTTTCACACTAGCGTAATGGTTAGATTGAAACCAAACAGCCAGAGGGGTGTATTTAAAACTATTTCAGAAGGATCTCTGCTCGTCGTAATGATTCAGTTCAAGGTCGGGATTATTACGCACGTCCGAAAAAATTCGAAAAAAACCCATACCCTCTATATTTCGTTATAGAGAGAATTTTCTTCGTTTTAGAGGGTGTTTTTAACGTGGAATTTGGATTCAAGGTGCAATATCTTGTACGAAATTTGTTATGCAGACGTTCATTATAGGGAAGTTCCACTCTTTATCTATTCTTTGAGTAATTGACATTGATAACCTCCTGATTTATATATGGAACGTCCTGTGTCTCTGAATTTTTTTATGTAAATTAAAATCCTGGAAATACCTGTGACGCTCAGAGAATGATGATAAATGAATTTCCTTATCATTTTGTTGCAACGGTAAGCGTGAGTATATAAATATTAATTCCTACTTGTTCCGATAATTTTACATACAGGGTTGGGATAAAGTTCGGCCCCAAATTAATATCTTTAAAACGAACGGGCGATATTTTTGAAATTTGGCAGCTGAGTGTAATGGACCACAATGCATCTGATGAGCATATTTTCCTAATGAGATACTTCGGTTTAACCGGAAATGACCTAAAATTTTTTTATTTAAATGGGACACCCTGTACCTATATTTCTGCAGATTCTGAAAGAGCACTTTGTTTCGGATCTGTCCATACCAGGTTCCATGTAAAAATGATCGTGTTTATGTTAATCGACCAGCATGCTTGCAGGATTGAGACAACGGATTCTCGATGAATGTGCATTAATACATGGAGAAGTCTCGAGAAAAGTTACTCAAAATTTGTTAATGGACTGGTATATTGTCAGAAGGTGAATGGCAAGCACTTCAAACATTTAAAATTATTTTTTTTTAAATTATTTTAATACATTTCTCCACTAGTAAAAGCCCAGTATTTCTTCTTTTATAGATTTTCATGCAAAAAAAAGGGCATGAAA
>CM024247.1:22427034-22491049 GCA_013421045.1 Propylea japonica | reverse complement strand
TTCCTCACCTCATTTCTCCTCAAAAAACCCACCATCGATCGAAACCATAGCGTGGTAGCGTTCTTAAAAACCGCGGATCGTGTCGTTTATCTCGCAAAAAACGCGATAGTACGTTGGCGGATGCATCTGAGCTACTTTCACATTCACATTATTGCATTTGTGCATTTACTTTATGAATATAGAATTGTGCAGTTATACTAATTGACCCGGTATTATAGCGTACCGTAATCGATTTTATTGGTAACAATTTTGACTGGACGTGAATCACAACATCGTCGAACGTGAGGCGATATAGATCTTATCGACGCGTAATTTCGATGTTAATTGCTTCGGTATGAGCTCGTTAGTGATATCGGTTTTTTATCGGGTTGAAAATTAGATTTTTTAGGTTATGGGGATAATGAGTTGAATAGAAATAAATCATTAACAGATGGATAACTGGTCAGGGTATCTAATTAGGTGAATAGAAGAATGATTATCTGTTAGCAATTGGAAGCCGATTTCATTTTGTCAAGAGTATTTTTGCTTTGAATATTCACTAATATAGTTGTCCTGTAAGATGGCTTTTGTTGAAAATTCAACACTAAAGCGTGAAGCACAGTAAAGACTTTCGATTTCATTTTGATGAATTGATTTTGTCAAAAGTATTTCAGCTTTCAATATTGACTAATATATTTCTCCTATAAGTCAGTAGTTGTTTGCCATTCACATTGAGAGCGTGAATCACAATATCGACTAACGTGAATCTAATTAATTTGGGTGACAAATGCATAATGTTTTTCATGTTGGAATGAATATGTCAGCTTTTAATTTATAAATATAGTTATCCTAGTGGAAAGTCTCTGTTTACTTCTAAAACTAGAAGTGTGAATCACAATATGGTCGTACGTGATTCAAGTGATTTCATCTTTTTTACCTCTAGTGACAATAGTAAAAAAGAGGGAAACCTTCACCCCCCCATTTTCTTATTTATGAAGGAAATTGAAACAACATTGACTAAACATTTGGTGAATCACAAAATAGTATCTAATGTGAAGCGATTTCCTTTATCGACGTCATTTCGACATTAATTAGGCATAGCGTAATGTTTTTTATCTCGTATTTTAAGTGTATAGAATAGTTACACTGTATGGTCCCTGGTCACATTCCGAACTATAAGCGTGAATCAAAGTATGGTCGTCTTTTGATAACAACACAAAGAAAAAAATATTCATGTTAGAATTTATATTTTATTCTACGAATGGAAATTTTTGAAGCAACGATAACATAACGGTATTGACTAAACATGCCGTGAAGCATAACCTAGTTGCTGTGTATCACAATATAGTCAATTGTGAAGCATGAAGGTACGATATTTCATGTGCATTTGTGATCACCTGTGCGAATAAAGAAGGGAATGTTTATGAAATTCAGAAAACAAGTTTATTCAATATAATTGTACAGATCTATTGCGTGTCTATTCTTCTAATCAGAGAAGCATTATGATTAAATTTGATATCATCTACACCCTCTAATCCCGAATATACGAGTGGAAGAAACAAATGACAACTCTATCGTTGATGACAGGTATTGATGAAAACACAAAATAACAGTACATCGAAGCACAGATTTGCCCATAACTCATTACCCAAAAAAATCACAAGTTCTTCTAGGATTTCATCCCAAAGCGCCATAATCATATGTCCATTGTCACAGAATTGACTACGTCCATTAGTCACGGTCATTTTTAAGAGGGTTATTCCAAGCGATCGTATTTAATAAACACGCCACCGTGTTTTCCGGCCACCAGCCAACCATCAATCATCTGTCACTCCGTCCCAATTGTCTAACCATAGAGTCGCGTCTTCTTCTTCTTCTCGAGTATGGCCCATGCTTTCCTCCTTCACCGAAACTGAGGTGTGTAAGAACTGCATAGAGCTAATTTATCAGTTGTCAGTGACAATGGTCATCACTCTGCTTTGCGTGACACTCACAAACAACTGCAGCCCACCACTCTCTGCTCTGCAAATGTTATTTTCACCATTGTTACCTTGCCCGGCTCTATAAATATAGGTTACATGAAGTTTACACATCGCTCCATTTCACTCTGCATGTCTGTCGTATTGTTTCGCGCTGAACTGACTTGACTGATGAGCTTGGCGAGGTGACACGCAGATAATGTCTGGGGAACATAGAATCCGCATTATGGAGGGTATGTGTAGACTTGTCGCGAAATTCTTTGGCCGGTACCGAAATGCCTGGCGTCTCTGTGGATCAAAGGTTGACATTCGACGCGTTGAAAATGCTGTGATCTGGTCGAGTATTCCGAATCAATTGGTGTAGACCATAGACATAGAGAATGGACTGAGCAATAACCGCCTGAAAACGTCACTAATCAGAGAAAGAGAGGATGCGAAATCGCGGCCATAACCTGTCTCTTTTTTGTGGGGATCTGTGGTGAGTAAGAACCAATCAAAATTCAAGGAAAAGACAACGAGTGGCCGCGAATTGGTTTCATCTCGTTCCCATCTTTCAGTCATATTTTCTATAAAGCTGAATAGGGATTGCTCAGTCCATGTCTATGGTGTAAACTATCGACACTGGTTTTTTCTATTTCCGAAGTTAATTTGATGTTTCAACTGCAATTAGACCCCACATTTTATCTATGGAATATCATTAGCAAATATTTGGGTTGTAGTGTCTCCTGAGTATCTGAGAAGAATAAACTGAAGTTGAAAATTAATTTTTTTTCCCCATTTTATTCGTTATCTCGATTTTTCATCTGAAAAAAACAAACTAACAACAGAACTCGGAGAGGGTAATAAGTATTAAGAATATAAGCCCTGTGCCACAAATTAAAAAAGATAATCTCTTGAACCTTGTTCTAGAATTTGTCTACAGTTCTATGATACCTACTTGGTAAACAGTGGAATTTCAACCCAAATATCGAATTTAATAATGAAGTTATGATAAAACACTGGTAAAATGAAATGAATATCTGAAGACCATTTCACTTTTCTGAAAAGAACAAAAATACAAAATAATACACACCATATATACAATTATACAAACAGTTTATGGATATATATTCTTTTTAATTGAGAGCTAACAAAACACAATACATGAAACAAAAAAGTCCCTAACTGAGGTTGGTGCAAAAACGGGGTACCAAACTATTCTGGCGTATGATACCAGAGCACAGGGAAAAACTTCAGTAGAAAAAACCCTGTCTTGCCGTTTTTACAAAATGGAAACTTAAAACTATTCGAATAAATACCTTTAATATTCAGATACAAAATATGTAATTCGTGCTCTTGGGCCAGGAGGGTGTTTTAAACAGGTCTGGCATTTCAAGTGATGTTTTTACGAAACATAGATAAATTGAAAATAGTAATCATCGAAATGAATACAATCTTCAATTTATAGGCTCACAGAACCTTCTTCAGGCGGACTGGGATGATTATTCAAGATTTTGTCCTAAAATGTTTTACGAATCTCCTGTTCTTGTAAGATCGCTACAGGACCTTATTGAAAGAAAATCATCTCCATAGATTTAAATAGTGGTATTTCATCCTAAATTTGAATTCAATTTCAGAATAATGATAAAAAACGTGTAAAAAACTAATGGATTAAACTGTTACATCAGACTTATCTGTCCATTGTAAACTTTTTTCATGAACCTTTATGGAGTCTGCTAAACTCTGAGAAAGTTTTCTATAAAATTAGGCTGGTACTAAAGAACTCGTCGAGTTAGTAAAAGAAATGATCGTAGTATACATTTAATGGTTGTGAAAAACTCCTGATCAAAATCCCATACAAAACATTCAAGACAAATCTACATATAAGAATAAGGAGTTTGTAGGTATTCTAAATTTCACCCGAAATCTTTTCAGTTATTTTTATGAATGACAAAACCAGAACCACCCATCTCTACCTATTCATCAAACCCACCCTGTGATATCTAATCCCAGACATCCTCACCAACGTAGAACCCTGCAAGTTAACACTCTGAATAATTCGAAGCGAAGGTAAAGTCAGGTTACTCGCTACAGACCATAAAACCTTCCTTCCTCTGAAGCTAGTGTTAAATAGTCATAAAATGGTGTTTATTGAGGTCGCAGGGAAAAACCAATACAAACAGGTAGGCAAGCGAGGCAGTAATGGACTTCTTTCAGTTCCTCCCGTCTCGAAATTATAGTTCTACTCCAGTCGAGTGGCGCTACGTTCCATTCATGACTTTCTGATAACGCTTTGGGGTCTACGGCACCCTCTGTAACTTCTGAGAGCCTCCTTACGCAGTTTACGGCCGTGCATTAACATGCATGGATTTATTTGAGTGTCTCCTGCTCGCTATCTGAATAAATCAGGGTGGTTTGTGGTTTGGGAGGTGGGTCGTTTTGTTTTGATGAGTTCTCTTCTTTATGATTATTTTTTTTATTGTACTTCGACACGAGTTATTTTTATCTCCAAGTATAATTCGATTTTGAGACGAAATATCAGATCATATTTATGTGATACCTTCGAATTCTTTGATCACTCTTTCGCTAATCACCGAACTGTCGATGTTGATTTATTCAGAAAACTCATAATTTTCATCATGGCAAAGAACACCAACAAGCCATGTCTACAAGTTATAAAAAAATCCTACCGAATCCAGAGTCAGTGAACGCAACTCATTTAGTAAAGTCAAAAAATTATTTTTTCTGCTAAATCGACCCGGCTCATTTTATTGACCTATGGGAGGTCTCAGACTGTATAAATGCTGATTTTTTTAAGTAAATTGATCCTTTGCGAATCAGAGTATGGAATTTTTATTTACTTATAGCGAACAGTTGAGATTTTCTGATTTTTACGCGAAGGTTCAATTTTTCCAATTTTTCATCTACCATAACTTCGAAAATAAATGCGATACAGAAAAACTGTCCCGATATTCTTAATCTACGCCCTCGAATTAGTAAATAGTGAAAATTTGGTGGTGATCGGAATCGAAAAATTTTTGCCAAAAATCAAGAATTTCCATACGTATGGAAATTTTGCCAAAAATCGAATTCTCTCCGATCGCGACCAAAATTTCACCATTTACTAATTCGAAGTCGTAGATTAATTCTATCCAGACAGATTTTTTGTAACTCATTTATTTTTGAGTTATGGTCTATGAAAAATCGAAGATCCAATTTTTTCAATTTTCATGGACCATAACTTGAAAATTAAACTAGTTACAAAAACTCTGACTGGATAAGTTTAATCTACGCCCTCAAAATAGTAGATGGTGAAAATTTGGTGGCGATCGGAGTCAAAATTTTTTTGAAAAATCGAAAATTTCCATACATATGTATGGAAATTTTGCCAAAAATCGAATTCTCTCCGATCGCCACCAAAGTTCCACCATTTACTAATTCGAGGTCGTAGATTAATTCTATCCAGACAGATTTTTGTAACTCATTTATTTTTTGAGTTATGGTCTTTGAAAAATCGAAGGTCCAATTTTTCAATTTTTCATGGACCATAACTTGAAAATTAAAACTAGTTACAAAAAATCTGACTGGATAGGTTTAATCTACGCCCTCAAAAAGTAGATGGTGAAAATTTGGTGGCGATCGGAGTCAAAAAATTTTTTTTGAAAAATCGAAAATTTTCCATACATATGTATGGAAATTTTGCCAAAAATCGAATTCTCTCCGATCGCGACCAAAATTTCACCATTTACTAATTCGAAGTCGTAGGTTAAGAATATCCAAATAGTTTTTTTGTGGCATATTTATTTTTTCAGTTATGGTCGATGAAAAATCGGAAAAAATTCGACTTTCGCGTAAAAAAATCAGAAAATCTCGACTACTCGAGTACTTACTATTTGCCTTCTAGCATGATGTAGACTTCTATAAACTAACTTAAATCAGAATACTCCAAAATATGAAAAAGCAGTGAATAAGTAACGATTTTGTCGAGAAACTGAGAAAAAAGTATACCACAGTCTCTGAGTCTTTACATTCATCTATAGGCGTATCTAGTTTCAGTTTTCAGGGGGGGGGCGCAATGCAGTGCGAGGTGAGGAATGCGCTGATGAGATAGTGCGTAAACATTTTTAATATATCAATATATTTGATGAACTTAAAAACATAACAATAATAATAAAATAACTAATCATAATTATCCTCAACATAATTTTCTAGGGTGTTCACTGAAACCATCTACAACACTGCCCAAGTCCACCTGAACATCTTTTCAATGAACAATAAAGCCGAACAAACATATTTTCATAGTTATAGAAAATAAGATTATTCTATGTAGAAGTTTTTTTTTGTAAAACCTATACGTAGTTTTGATTAGAATCTTACAGGGGGGGGCAGAGATACATCAGGGGGGCCTGCCCCCCCCCTAAATACGCCAGTGCATTCATCGCAACGTCTAAAGAAACAATAATTTATTTCATTTATATTTCGAATCAAAGTGAGACATCGAGTCAGAACTGAACCTTGGGGGAGTATTTATGGGTTTAGGCGACAATGGAGGTGTTACAGAGATACTTACAATTACTTACAATTCCAAACAGCAAATTGATTGTAATGTATAAATAAATTCATTCATTTCATTCGATATTCATACACATAGTAGATGCCTTGGTAACAGCTTAATGTACACTTGTCATTAGTTTAAATGCTAACTCGTGTGTTTCCAGTTTCTTGAATTGAGAAAGAATTTATGAGATAGATTTGACCTACTGATTCTGCAGCAGTGGGTTTCGAGAAATTTGATCATTTTCATCATACTTATTAGGCTTTGATTATTGTTTTAACCCATTTGTGCCCGTTGTCCCCATATGAGGACGGTAAGAATAATAATTTTTTAAATTACAGTTTTCTTTTGTGACGAACTCTGGTTGCCGTTTTCCATCGAATAGGCATCTAGTTCAAAGAAGTTACCATCGGTTCTAATATATGTCACGTATTTACTATGCAACAGTTACCGAATTATACGTGTTCACGCCACTGCGCACATGTTGATTTTCAAGTGAATAATACTTAATATAAAAAAGCGTTAAACACGGTTTTTTGTTTACCATTTTACTTTAGTGGTCTTGTGAAACTGTTTACATCATTCTAGGTAAGTAAATTTTTATTTGCATTACATCACGGGTAAGAAAAAGCGACTGTCCCATATGGGGACACTGGGCACCTCTTCAGTAGAGACAATTTTAGTACGGATATTCAATATTTGCGTATTATCGGTGTAAATTGGATCATTTGGGTTTTACAGGTTTGTTCGGAAATATGGACTCCTGTAACTCAACCTTCTTTCAAGGAAGATCCTTCAAAATACTTCAGGCGGCTATTGAAAGCATCCAATATGAAGATCGATCCGTTGATGTTGTCTTCATTCCACCGGACTTGATGTGGTCAAATGACGAAGAAGATATTGATGAAGATATCTTGATTTCCAACGATCAACCATTGGATATTCCTGGTACAATAGAATTATTCGAACAGTGTGAAGAAGATGATTTATTCGACGAAGAGGACTCTTTGCCATTGTCCGATCTGATACAAATTTGGAAAAATACGCAGAATTTTGATGATTGTGCAAGGATTTTCTCCCGAATGGACAAGTGCGCCTCATGACATAACCATGGAGGATTCTGAAAACATATCTGAATACTCTAGAAAAAGTTAAAATTTGATTTGGGTAATCATGGCCCGTGGAGTCTCTGGTGACAGGAAAATGGATCTGTTCAATTGCTACGCACTATATGAAAGTTAACAGAAAAGTTATGTCTTCCAGGGCATCAGGGTCAATACCTACAAGTATTAGACATACAGAGGGAGGGCACTATCCAGCTAAAATGGATAAGCAACTTCGATGCAAGGAGTGTCATCAAAAGGTTCGCTGGCAATGTGTACTGTGCAAAACGAGTTTATGCATAGAACGTAATTGTTTTATCAATTTCCATACAAATGATGTAATTTACATATTTTAATAATGAGTAGTATTTTCTGTTCTTTTATTCCACAAAATAAATGTTTTGTTATGCCTATAATATTTTTCCTTCACTGAACTTTAGACCCCATATATGCCCAACGTCCTCATATGAGGACACCCCTTTAAATAGAAAAAACAAGCATGATCATCAAATTTTATCATATACATGTTTTTACAGTTGCTAATATATAATATTCCAAATTTGATGAAAAAATTCGAAAATTTTTTTCCTTGGGCACAAATGGGTTAAACTCATTCAGGTTGCTCATAAAAATTTCAAATTGAATTTAATTCCATTGATAATTTATTTATTACCCTGTAGGTTTAAGTAGTTTGAGGTTTGATATAGTCTGGACTTTGAACCTCCAAAAGGAACATCTGCAAAGCTTCAAATTTAAAGGTTAGAAATTTGAAAAGAAATTAATCTGTTAATGAATACAGCTAACTAAAAATTGCATATTTGGAATACCTTGTGAGTGTGGTAAAGCCTTCATTGGAGAAACCAAATGTCCATCAAATGTTCGAATCAAGAAACATAAAAAATTTGCTCAACAAGTCGATACTGTTGAGTCAAAGCTTGTCTATATAACATGCTTTGAATGAGAACCATAGGTAGGTTTTATGGGGTGAAACTTCCATAATATCAAAAGAAGGAAATTAAAGGAAGCAGCTTTCGGTCAGTACCGAAAATCCCATCAGTCAGTCAACCGTCTAAGCAATCTGAGCTCCAATAATAAGATCCAGCTCAGGAAAGATCAAACGAATTATTGATAATTGATTCAATCAAAAATAGATCAAAGTCATCAAATATTGGTTTCTGAGAACTGTCAAAAATGACAACAATTTCAAAGATTGACCTAAGTTGTTTTCTGAAAGTTAGGAGTCTGACGTTTCTTTCTTCTGACGATAGCTGGAAAATGCTGACCCACAAATTGAATACAAGAAGCCAAAAATTATGGAAATAGCTCAAGAAATATTTCAATAATGTTCCATCATCAAGAATTTAGCTCCAACAAATTTTTATTCTTCTTCCATATTTACAACCATTCTGCTTTTGAAGTTAGTTGTACAAAGTGAGAATGTTGAAGAATTCGAGGCCTCAGAGTAAGAAATAAACATGAGATACCCCTAAAACACGTGAATAGTAGGTACTGCATTGTAAGCAACCAAGCATTAAAGTGAGATGAAAAGCATTTAACTGTCGCACTGGGGTGAAGTAAACAATTGGTTAGATTTGCATTTCTCCAATTCCTGAATATAATACAACATTTTGTAATTTTGCCTTAGCTATAATCGAGGCTATAATTACCGGAATAGCCTTAAGCAACAATAAACCGCCACCAAATCAGTATAATAATTCAGTTTATGAACGTCTAATCGAAATGAAAATATAACCACATCGCATCAACAAACTAAACACTAACAGACGATGTTGCCAAATTGACAGGATTATCCCAATACGAAATAAAGATACGGCACGAGTTCGTAACGCCGGAATATTGTTCGCGGTCATAAACAGATTCAATTGGCTGCATAACAAATGCTGTAAGGCCACCCTAGGTTTATTTTTTACTCAGAAGTCAAGGATTATTAACTGGTGTGTTTTTAGTCAGCAAATGTCAGAAATCTGAATGTACTGCAAAATAAAAAAACTGTGTCTATCTTTCAACCACATTAAAAACACAAACTTTAATGCACTCTTTTTCGCGTGTCCCCTAGGCAAATACGGCTGCACCAAGCTTGTAACTTTTCTAACGGCAAGTAACGAGCGACCTTGAGATCATCGAAATATCTAATTTGGTGGCCTAACATGCACCTCAAACGTTTTCATAGTGGGAGAAGTGGCCCAGCGTATGAATGGTGGAGCGATGAATGAGCTGTTACACACGCACAGCCAGATATCGACCCAAACAACGTGGTTTACTGCCTTACTCCCGACATTCCTTTCTCTAGGACTTCCTCGAAGAGTGTCCCGAACAGGGATTGTCGGCCAAGGATGTAGGTCGGTTAGGGGAGAAGGGAATTTTACTGGGTGATCGTTGATTAGTTGAATTTTATTTGGTGAAGGAAATTTATTATGAAATACCACTATTTAAATCTATGGGAGATGATTACCATTCAAAAGGGTCCTGTAGCGGTCTTAGAAGAACAGGAGATTCCAAAAATCTTCAATTGGAATGCCAGACCTGGTTTGAAACACCCTCTCGGTCCAAGGGCATTTGAATTAAGTATTTTGTTTCAGAATATTGAAAGTATTTATGAGAATAGTTTTTGGTTTCAATTTTGTTAAAACGGCGAAACAGGGTTTTTTCTACTGAGGTTTTTCCCTGTGCTCTGGTATCATACGCTAGAATAGTATGGTAACCCGTTTTGCACCAACCTCAGCTAGGGACTTTTTTGTTTTATGTATTGTATTTTGTTAGCTCTCAATTCAAAAGAATATCTATATATATTTGGTGATCGTTAGGTAGCTGATTTTAACTTTTCCCCGTATTTTCGACACGTGATCTTTCAAAGCGAATACGAACTTAATTGCGGTGTGTGCATTTTTGCAGGTAAAAGAGGGACTCGCGCAATAAAGTTCGAATACGTTTTGAAAGACCACTTGTCCAGAACACGGCATTAGTTTCTAATTTGGTTTCGATGTACTATTTGTCGTATGGTTGTTTTCCTGTCAAAAGTGAAAATCTGCATTTTCTCGTACACAGGTTTTCGTTGCCTGATTGCCCTTATGACACTTTCCAGTCAAGACAGGAACAAAATTTTTCCCCTCAACCGCTGTATGGAAATAATTTGAGAATGCCCCGAGCAGGTGCTTTTGAGAGTTCGTTCATTGGTGGAACAATTAAGCTATTAACTCAAAATTTTGCATAGGACTTGAGATTTATGCTAAGTATATGAGTACAAAATTTCAGCACGGTCGGCAGTATATTCTGGAAATTATTCGAAAAATGAAATATATGAAAAATCAATAATTGAAAAAAAAAATAGATTGTAAGGTTCAGGTAATGTGATCCTCTTGAAATTTCGTATGAACATTCAGTATATCAATCTTCATTCACAAATTAAATTTCAATCGAATCGGATATCTTGTTATGAAAATACATAATTATACAGATTCTTTTTTCAATATATAAATGGAATTTTCTATGGTTCTGGTTACACTGTGGTCACGAAATTTTGCGTGAGGTTGATTTTGAGCATCTTGCATGTGGCCACATAATTTTATTTCGATTGGTTCAGTTTTGTCTGAAATATTGAGGAACAAAAATTTTGAATGTCCATATTTTATGGAACAACATGTACGATTTGGCTGGTTAACGAACTTAACCGCGGAATTTGAGATCCGAACTCACCCTGAAAATCTCAAGTCTCTAGGACAGTCCCTTCGAAAGTTATCGTGCTTACGAAAACGGATTCGTCAACAGTGAGTCAAACCCTATCGTTTGAGACCATTTTCGGCTAAAAATTCGAAAATTACAGACTTTTGGGCAAACAATATAGCACTCGTTCAAGAGTTTTAGAGCCTCTAATTTCCTATTGATAGAAATAATGCATAAATCAATCTCCTCCGATTGTGAAACCAATAAAACTTCGTTCAAGCAAAAACAAAATTTATTGTAACAAAGAAAATAATCAAAAAACGTTTCATTCAATCACGAACTAAGTAACCCGACCAATGAACAAAAACACTCAACTGAAAAATAAAGCACGCAACACAATTTTTTTATAGTTGGCTAGATAAGATTAGGGTCGCTGTGTATAAATAATATGCCACAGTTTTATCCGTATGTGTGTGTGTGTGAGTGTATTTAGGAAATACAGGATTGATTTATTGCCCTTTTCAAATTGCCAACGCCAAGAGGCTATTTATAATCTCAATTTTATGTCTCTCCACATTTAAATATAACTATTACAATGAAACATCAATCTTGGCATATCTAATGCTGGAAATGGCTCATTTGTGACGCGTTTTCATGATATCGAAGTGTTTTCAGTCTTTTAATACTTTTGTGATGGATATCAGATGACACAACCTTCCAATATAAATGAAATTAGATCGTCTTTTACTAGAAATAAAGGGTTTTCCATAAAGAGGTGTTATTTTGATATTCAAAGAAAAATGCCATTTTTCAATATAAATGATCGGATTGTTTATTCATTATAAAGAAGAAGCCATGCCGTTAATAGGGGACAATAACATCAGGCGAATGGCCACGCTTACAAGACATATCCTTTTAATGAAATTTTCATAACCAAATCGCAAAGTGGCTGCCCTATGTCCTCAATAGCTTCACGATTTCCATCTTTGAGGTCTTACTTCGAAGCTGGGCTATTGGAGTAGACCTTTCCTTTCACGTGGCCCCCAAAGGAAGAAGTCGCAAGGTATTAAATCACAATATCTCGTGCTTCACGACTACCCAAAAAGTTCTAGTTTTATGAACCGTTTCTGCCAAATTTTCACCATTTTTATAGGAATTTTAATAATTTTAATGCGTTTTTGAGACGTTTATCGTTCATTTTTATTAATTGCGTAGTTTCTACTTGTCAAATGTAAAAATGACAGCTTCAAACGTGACATCTACCGAAAAGCGGACTATTCAAAAAACACACTTATTGGAAACCCTTACGAAATAATTCGAATTGAGTGATTTCGATAATGTTTTGATGCTCTTCTTAAATTCAGTTATTTATGTTTCAAGATCAGTTGAAATGTGATAAACAAAAATACGTTTTGTTCTATGAATACATCATTAACTATTCAGACACAACCTAAAAATTGAACAAAATCTGAAACCTAAAAAAAACTATCAATATTCTGATAACTATAAAGCCCAAACGAAATACAAAAATCAACGTCAAAGACAACAAACAGATACAAAAAAAAATGGGAAATATGAAGCTATATTTGGAAGAAACAAAATACGTACACCACCATATTAAAATCGGCGTTCAAAGAAGAAAAACTGAATAAATATTTATTAAAGAGGCACCAATCAATCAGAACTTTGTATGGTCACTGATGACCATATTTGGCATCGATTATCACTTCTTGCTTATCGACCTTCTCGAGTACCATTCAGTAAACTTTCTTCGAAAATTTCGTAAGACATTTGATTGATCTTTCCCAAGCTGAAATATATCGGTGGCAACGGCTGCAAGAGGTCAACATGGCTGAATTAAGCCCCATATTTCATGGCGGATAAAATTCCTAATGAAACTTGTCACTGGTTATTTCCCGCAGTTGAGTTATTTATAGCCCAAGACTGAATAACTAATGGCACTGATGAAAGTGACGAATTACATATTAATATGAGGAATACCGGCCATTTTATACAGAAACCCTATGCTTGACTTCTATCAGGATAAGGAATGGTTCCAGGAATTGGTCTTCTTGGTTTTTAGGAGGCTTTTCGGTCTTGAATGATGTCGAAGGTAAGAACTTTCGACCGTAAGGACTTCCTTTCATTTTTATGAAAGTTTTGTTTTTGAAACTGAGTAGTTGTTACTCACTAGTATGTCGTCAAAGTCAATCAGGCGTTGTCAGGTCTACACAACTTCGTACTTTTATCTGGTTATAGTAGTTTCTGCTCATGATATACGTAAACAAAAAAGACGTGTAGGTTTATCAGAAGATCTTTATTTGTTCACACAAATCTCCTTCATTCTTTTTATTATATAGATACCGCCTTTGCGCCACAAACTAAAGAGAATTTTCATGAAAAATCACTCTGACCATAAAAACATAGTTACACTTTCATGAAATCAGGTCTGGTCTTCCATGTTTTGATATTAGATATCCTTAGTATTTGGTGATCAAATTTTACTTTCAAAACCAAATTAAATTTTAGATTAAAATAAATCCACTCATGTCCTCATCTTAAAAACCCAGTGTTACAATAGTACTGACTTCAGTCATGAAATGTTTCGTTTTGAGATTGTAGTCGAAAAAATGTATAAATACGTGCTGAGTCCGTCTATGGAGATGATTTCACTTCAGTAGGTTCCTGTAGCAATCTACGAAGACCAAGAGATCCGAAAATCATCGCTTGGAAAGCCAAATTTGGTTTAAAACACCTTCCTGGCCATCAAAGACCAAGGAATTGAAGGCATTTGTTTGAAAGACAGGGTTTTTTCTACTGAGTCCTGTGGTCTGGTATCATACGTAGAATAGTATGGTCAACATAAGCTAGGGATTTTTTGTTTTATTTATTGGATTATGTTGGCTCCTGATTCAGAAGAACATACATATATGTATAATGTTAATGAACCATTTCTCCATTTGCGTTTATTCCTTTAAACTGGTTCCTTTAAGTTTATCAAGAGAACTATCGAAATGTCCTCAGCACTATTGCAATGAGAATGCATCTTTCTTGGTTTTAGTCATAACATAGTCGTGTTTGATCGTTGTTTACCTAGGAGCAATGAATCTACTTCATATTTTCGAGCTTCTTGTAATTTTATATATCTAATTATCAATTTTTGAGTACTTTGAAGCCCAATTTGATGCTACAACAGCCAAAGTAAAGGTATGTAGCAGTTTCTGATCATCTACATTAACCAGAAATGGTACTACGTATACAAAATCATTTCTCAGCAAATTTGTCACCCGTGTATCAATCTGATGTTCTGCAACCTCACTTGAAACCTTGTTATATAATCAAAAGAATCCAATAAAATAACCTCTTCAATAAACCTAAAATCAAACACCATCTCCAGGATGATGCGTAGCCAACTGATGCGTGAAACAACAATCCAAGCATTCAAAAATAAAGCATGCAGCATCAAAAGTCTCCCAGCCAGATTAAACGATGATATTCCAAATATAAATCCGATAAATTACACCTATTTACGTTGATGTAACGACAGGGATCTTCATTCGTCAACCGTACGAAATATTTAGGGCTGCCATGACGGAAATAGAAACAGACAAACATAACTTGAACAAATCTCACTTACAAACAATTAAGACTTTATGGGCCATAAATACCAAAAACTACAGCAGTATATCTGACAACTGAGAAGACTATTTCGGGCACCCGTACATGACTAATAGTAGGACATCTTTTATCGGATAGCTTCATGTTTTGGTGTTCTGAATTAGAGCGCAATTGGCGATGATGTCTCTCTGCATTCATCCATTTGGTATGGGTCTAATTCATACACAATCATCTGTATGACACTAGACATTGTGAGAAAAACATTTTCATTCGACGATTGCTGTTTATACATATACATGCGTTTATTTGAAGCTTTAACTCTTCGTCATACGTTTAAATGCTATGACCACGGTTCCTTCAGCTATGTCATACCAGGAAATCAATCTTGAATTGACCAACCATAGTAATGATGCTGGAAGAATCTTAAAGCATTGATTCATCATTTGCAAACTGATTTAAAAGATACATTCTGCCTTTGCAATGCTTTCTTATGATCTTCTGAATCTTTCAACCCATTCAAAGATTCAGTACAAGAAAAATCCTGTATGGCCAGCATGTGGTCATCTTCAGCTTTCGTCGATGTTGCCTCATATGCATCAGATCATGGCAGATTCGCATCTGCATCTTCATGAGGAGAAGGAGTGATACCAAGTCAACTATAGGTTGACCATTCATAAGAAATTTTTGCCATAGACATACAAAGTATGTCTCTGATGTTTTCAGATGAATGTAGGGGCTTCTGGAGATGTTAAGGCATTGTCCTGAAGATTGATGATGTTGATGAGATAGCTGTCAACTGAAGTATCCGTTCTGGAAGTGAAAATGAAGAGTATCTTCGTGGTGTTTGGCCTAGAGCGAGCGTAATCGCGGCTTGAAGCAGCAAGAGCACATGTTCCCAACGTTGTTCCAATCTTGCTTTTGCGCATAAAACAAGTTAAAAAGTTCAACTTACATTTCATCCTTTTGGGACAATCCTGTTTCCTTCTAGGCATCCTGCCAATTGGAGCTGAGTCCTCCAATCTTCTCAATTGTCGCAAAATGGTGCCAAATTCGCAACTCCAACCAGTTTGTAAGAAAACTCACTTCATGTAATCACTAGGACACAACAAGCACAGGGAAGTAAGGTCGGTTATCGTATACATCTGAGAGATCAAGTCACTTGAGGTGTCAGTTGTTTATGAAATGTCAAAGCACTCGGCACTGAAGGTGGCAACACGAAGAAGGAGCATCACTGCATCAACCTCCTCTAGCGAAAGCTCAGCGTTGACTGAGTGAGTGACAGGGCAAGAGAAGCTCTATCCCCACCACTGTCGCGGGCCACACTACAAACGCGTTCGCGGCTTGAACATTTTCGTCAGTCGAGGTTTCGAAGCGCCGGCGTTTGTGAAAGACGTCGGTGTTGCTCTCACTCTGTTTTTCCTGACTCGATTCGGGATGTCATCTCCCGTCACTAGCCAGAAAAGATCTCGGGAGGCTGCGAGAGTGCTGGCGCGCAACTGTCACGGTCAGTTTGACAGGTGGGATGGGCTAGGATAGGCCGCGCCTTCTTTACGATAGCAGCCTCTCGCTGTAGCCTTGCGTTCTGAGGGGAGATGTGCTTTGGGACTGGTAAGTTATTGCTCCTGATTCACCTGTTGTCTACTGAAATTTTTATGACGTATGTCGCCTGCAATGAGTGTATTATCTGCTAGTTACTAGTGGCCAGGTGGATGAGATGGTGATGAAGAGGTTCTTCCGCCCACGCTTCTTTTTGGTGCAGTTGGGATTTCGGTTTCTTTGGCGGGCTTTTGGTTTTGGTTGGGATACTTGTTGTGGTCTAGGGTTTCATGACTTAATGTAGTTTTAACAATTAGAAGAATAACTTTGGACCTGCGTTCTGTACAACATTGTGTTGAAAAATTGAAAAAACTTAGGATAAAAAACCTTCCATTACGCATTTTACGGAGAATATGCTAATTTTCTATGGATGATTAATACTCGTGCTAGGACTTGGACTTGGAATTATGCACCAGTTCTGAAACTAAATTATATATTCGTTCAAAGAGATTTTCTACACATTTAAAAAACCAACATGGCTGCTGTTGCAAAAATGATTATTTACATACACCTACTTAGCGAATACATAGTGCTTTGATCAATCGTTTCAAATGCATGTTCAGTAGATCACCATTCAAATGAAAACTGTTGAAAATGGGCGATATAAACTTTCAAAAACTATACCTAAGAACCAGTCTTGTCTTACCTAAATATCATTCGTTGGGAGAAATTTGCTGCGCATATAAACAAAAACCGAAATATTAATTCGTATCATACAACTGTTTGAAATCAAATTTTATATAAGTGTCCAATGAATCACCAAATATTTCCATTAAAATTATTTGCTGCTAGTGAGTCGGCAAAATAGTCTACGGAAACTATTGCTCAACAATCAGCCTAAATCAACACCAATATGGCTGCGGTTGACACAGAAGATGGTTTTCTTGTTGGGAATATAAGCAACTATTAGATCATGGATTTCAAGTACGTACATCTTACCACTCAGAAAAAAAAACAGAAATTGCAATAAAAATGTTATAAAACGTGTGAGAAAATAAAAGTTTAACGTATCTATACGGATCCAGGCCCAGCAACAACCTACCTAAGAATCAGGTGTGCCATCTTCGTCATATTGAAAAGAACCTCTGATTGACTAAATGGAAAATGGTAAAACAAAACTTTTTTTGATATGAAGCCGACATTGTTTAAAAAAACGATCTTCATTATTTCGTTATTATAAGTTTTTCTGCTATGCTCTATACAACTACAAAAGGTTGGATGACTGAGCCATAAAACTGGCCCAAATTTTCATTCTTCGAATATTTTCATAACACAGAATACATTTCGAATTGCAAAGAGGTACCTATAGGTACAATCCATTAATGCATAGAATTCGAGTAGTTTCGACAACGGTACCTATATTTGAGTTATTTTTGTTTATGAATTCAATGAAAATCTAAAAATTCCCAGCAGTTTTCATTGAATTCAAGCCCTCTGGGTAGTTTTTAGTCTATGGGTTAATTGCAATGGAAGTCACAAATGAACGTCAGAATGAAAAATTTTGCAGAATGATATTTGGTTTTCCTTGTAGTTTTAAATTATATTGACTCTTTCTCAAGAACTTCACTCATAATAGGTATATTTTAAGTCGATAAAATAATAGATAGTATTGATTCCGCTAAAACTAAAAATTCAGAAAATTCTAAAATTCAAGGTAGGTAGGTACCGCTTAGAAAAAATGTTTCTTAGAAACAAAACTCGATTTCATCACCACAAGTTATATTTTCCCTATATTTTCCTTACATTGGAATTAATTCAATTCCAACAATATCCTGCAACAAATTAAGTAGGTAATTTTATTCGCATCAGGAAATAATAATTTTTTTAGGAATTGAATTTTGAATCTATTTCATTGAATTCGCGATATGAAATAAATCATGAATTTCATATGTTATTTTCATTCTCATATGAATAAATTGGTATTGAATTGAATGACACTTTTTAATATTCAGATCTTCAGTAGGTACTAGTTAACAATTACTAATATTTATATTTGAAATACTGAAGTGAGTGCATAATTTCGACACATTTATCATTAGTTTTATAAGACCTAGTACCTACCTATAATTCCTCCTGATAAGTATAAGAGGTGTGTATGAGGGGACCATCAAAAAAATATTTAACAGTCATCATGTATATTCATGATGACATGAATTAACAATGAATTTTGCAAGAATTAAATTGACAAAAATTAAAATAATACAGAACTCAACAGAAATCGATATCTCTATTTTATATCCAATGTTGAAAGATGTTTTCTTCTGCAAAACAGGTTTAATCTGAGTCTACCTTGTTCAAATTCAACACCTTGTAGTCTAGTTCCTATAATACCTACATAATGTGTGTTAATTAAAATGAATTATTAGAAATGTACCTACATTAAGAACCTGTTCTCCAAAACAATTGATATAATTATAGATTGACTCTTAGACAATAGGTTCTCATTATAAATCATATAATAAAACCTGAATAAATCTATACATTTAATATAGTAATATATTCTATAATGAGTTGAAACACCTCTTTATAAACTGGTTTTTGGAGGACAGAGCATTTGAAGAATCGTAAGAAATTGTTGTGGATATAATATTATCGATCTGTATCTAATTTCCATTCGGTTTTCAAAAATCAACAACAAATGATTTTGTCTCAATCAATTCAGTTTGCCAAACATAATAGGTATTATTAAGCTTACCAATCCATGAAAAATTTATGAATGAAAGAAATTGTGAATTATAGAAATTAGGTAGATACAGAAAGTGAAATCTCGCCACTTTATGGATTGTTTTTGAAATTTGTACTAGTATAAAAATATCGAATTCTACCTAGTTATTCATATTTTTCACGGGTTTAAAATTCAAATCGCTGAACGAGTGAAAAAATGAGACTTTTTCAAAAGTTTTTTAATTTATTTTCTTTGAATCACAATTTTTTATGATATGTATACCTACTGTTAATATCGCTGTGTGATTTTCGCAATTAAACATTGTATGTATGTCGTCTTCTGATTTCACGTTAATGATTTTTTGTAGGTACAACTGTCAAAAAAACTTAACTTTGCTTCATCACTATGGATGCGTAAATGATTACTTTTTTTACCGTAAAAAAAATCTTTTTTTAACGGTGAAAAAGTAGATACCGTTTAAAACAGTTAAAAAAAGCCTTTTTTACGGTGAAAAAAAGGTGAAGACTGTATGCATAGAAATATTTTATTGGAAGCATTGTCTCAATCATTTTATATTCAGACGATGTTAATTCACATTCACAGTTGTACAAAAAACGTTGTTTGTGTTTCGTGTGTATAAAATTTGTTTTCATAGCACATTCAAGTGAATTAACACTCGATCGCATATGCCATGAAAAAATACTCATTTTACGCCCTTAATACAAAAATAACTATTCTGAACATGTTTGATAATTTCGTGAATTTCAGTTGATTGAAACTTTTTTATCACGAAAGTTGAAAGATTCCGATTTTTTGCTTAAAAAATGTTTAAAATTGTTTCAGTCGTTAACTACTTGGTATCTACTTGGCAGTTGATCCTAAATCAAACAATTATTGATTATCTTATACAGGATGTTCTTATATTGAACGTACAAACGAAAAGGAGAGATTCCTTTAGTGAGTTTGAGAAAAAAATTCCCATAAACATAGGATCGCAAACCATTCGTTTTCGAGATAAAGAGTGTTGAAGTTTCAAATTTTTTTCTCGAAATCGTTGGTAGATACGACAAAACTACAAGAGACAGAAAAGTTTAGTGTAAGAAAAAAGCTTCTTTTTAAATCTTTTCAAATTAACAGTTGCTCACCAAAAAAGTTCTGCAGAAGAACAGGTGGCAGTGTTCCAGAACAAATATCACCCTATAGATCTTCTATCGACATTGCCATGTCACGTGGTGAAAACTCTCAAATGTAATATCTATGCCAAATTTCAGTTGAATATCTTTGAAGTGTAAATACTATGAGAAAAAAACTTGAAAAAATTCAAACTTCAACACTCTGTATCTCGAAAACGAAACGTTTGCGACCCCATGTTTATGCGACTTTTTTTTCTTAAACTCACTTAAGGAATCTCCCTTTTAGTTTGTACGTTCAATTTAGGAACACCCTGTAGGTATATGTTTCACTTTC
Source organism: Propylea japonica (assembly GCA_013421045.1). Lineage (NCBI taxonomy): Eukaryota > Metazoa > Arthropoda > Insecta > Coleoptera > Coccinellidae > Propylea > Propylea japonica. The sequence goes on along the minus strand of CM024247.1, from coordinate 22,470,427 downwards.
AACAATTTTCAGATGTTTCGCAATAAGTATGTTGAAATATCACTCAAAATATTGCGATGGCCAATTTACCGTCTAATCATAAAAGTATCACTATATATTATACCTTTGATTAAAAAAATTATTGGAAAGCCGAATGGGCACTTTTCCAATTCATCTTCAAGAAATGATGGCTGACTGCCAAGTTTTTTCCATTCAAAATTTCAAAAAACAAACTAAAAGAACTATAACTTACCTACCTACCTCCTATTCAATTCTTCACCAGGTATGAAATGCGTTTCCCCAATTCGAAGAAAACTACAACACTGGCAACGCTGTATGGTGGAGTGATGTCAAGTCGATCGTTCCTGATAACGCCAGTGTTTATTTCTTTCATTTCCTCCAGTAAAAAGTGAATATAATCTGTAAGTACGTAATAAAACAGTTTTTATATGTAATTTGTATTATAAAAGCTAGAAATACACCGATTTGACTTCCTAAAATTGCTATTTTCGTCTTCAAAAGTGATTTGTGTGGCCTGTCATTATAAATTCGTGTAATCGAAACACTGTAGTTATATTGCTCTCATGGTATATATGATTAAATTTTTGTTATCATTATCGGAGGAGGTAACACGCACTTTTGCAAGAAATCAAGGTTTTTATTTGAAGTTTGGTTGTGATTATGCTAGTCTCCAAACATAACCTAAAATTTGTATGGAACAGAATGTCGTGAAAATGTGTTGGTTTATGATCCTGAGATCCTAAATCTAGCAAAAAAACGACCATAAATACACTAATTACATTCCAAGAAAATATTGTTAACTGTAGAACACGATTAATCAATTTAGAAGCAAAATAATGTACGAATGAACCATAGAGAGAGACTAGCGCACCCTGAATGGAGGCTACGTGGGTTAGTTCGAAGATTGCCGCCAGGGTGCAGCAGTTATCGAGTGTCGAGAAACCCACTTGAAATTGAAGGAGGAGCTATGTTCCATTATTTGAACTTCAAAAACGTGCTTTTTTATTTATCTGAGAGTTTGTCACTTGAAAATTCAGGAAAACGTGGGAATTGAAAATTTCTATAGGGGAATATTATAATTTTTTCTTGAACGATTTCATTTTGAGTGAAAAATAAATAAAATATTTTGAAATTCAGATTTCCGAGAATGAATTGAAGGCGGAATCAAAAGAATAAAATGAGTTTTTTTGATAGTTCTGATTTACCCTGATCAGCAGATTATATTATCCATAGTTTCGGTTTTGTCACAACAAATATTACAGAAAAAACAGCAGAATGCAAAATTCAAAAAAATTTAATTTTGCTACCAGAAAACCATATTTTATTGAATACTGAAGCCCTGCGCCATGTTTAAACACACTTAAGTTAATATATACTTCGTTCGGATATTATTGAGCACAAAGTGGGCCTTTGTTTATTTATCTGAGGTTGGCAGCATTTACTATTATAACGTGAAATGAAGTCAACGTTGCCGAATGTAGCTTTCGAGTTAGATCGGAGAACTCTGGTTTGCTTCCTTCAAAGTTCAATTCATCAGAAACTCTGTTTCTATTTGTGAACTTTTCCTACATTTGACTCGATTCTGTTCATTCACACTTCTATTGATTAATGAAAATGATAATTCTCGAATACATTCACAATACTTTTGTTATCATTGTTCAAACAATGATAGTTTTTTTCAATTCAATCTTATGTCGTTAGGTATTTAAAACTGCTTTATCAATTTGTCAATTTCCAGATGTAAATTGTCATTGTGAGAAATACGCGATTTATCAAACTTTTTCGTGATATTGACAACATTGCGTATCAATCTGACAAGAAAATAAACAACATAACCTAAAATTTTAATATATACAGTGGAATATGCCAAATTCGCATGGCCTACTTTGTGTTCAATAATATGCTAACGAACTAACAAAGTATATATATACGATTTGAAGATTATCATATTTTGGTACTGTATACATAAAACCCAATATTATAGCTGTCAGATGACAATGAATGTGAAAAGCGTAATGTATGTTATCTGAGAAGGATTCGTATCAATAGGGATGTCTTCACTCACGTTACGAATTCATATAAGTTGAGGTTTTCCTCATAGAAGGAAGTTTTTGCAACCCTAAAAAACCATTTTAGTGATCTTATTATTCTTGTTAAATTAAATTAAACTTACGAAGTTGAAAGCTGAAAGAGAACAGAATAGTTCGATTATTCGTTACAAGAACGATAATCTACAATTTTCTTTATAATGGAGACAGGATTCATCAAGGGTAATAGTAGTAACTTACGGAAGATTGATTCCCTGATGGTCGCAAGTTTTTTTGCTGAAAACAAGGATTTTTGTGCAGCGGAGCTTAGAAACGTGAAAATGTCTTTGTGAGTATCAAACTTTTAACTCATATTCATTATTACAAATGAAAGAAACACCTCATACAGCATTTATAGACCGACGTATTCATTTTGAAGGCTTAGATTGAACTTTTTCACAAGAAATCAGGCAAAATCAGTTCGCTTTGACAGAAGTCGAAGTTTGTTTATCGGATATTGACGTAATCATCATAACGTGACAAAATTGAGCATTTCCGCGGGAATTTTGAGTTCTCTTTTCATTTACGTTTCTTTAATGGCAATTACTTAGTATAGGGTCTATCTTTAAAGTAAAATAAATTCAAAAAAATTGTCAACATCCCTATTAGATGAATCCTGAACGAAGAAGAACGAAGTTTAGGCGGATCTTCAAGTCATCTAAATCGAACTCAACCCATCGCGTACTGGCTTTCCGAAGACCATGGACCCATAACCAACCTACCAGTCGGTCGTGCCCCCATCTTTTCTTCGACTCGAAGTCGGTTGGTTTTCTATGACGGCCATCCATTTTGAAACAACAGCTGCCTGACGAACGGTTCTAATCATGCATTCGATAATTCTAATTGGAATTAGTCACTGAGTGATTTTTACTGCTCCGACCGCCCTGATTAATGGATTTAATTAAGGAATGTGTTTTTTAATCTTTCGAACAAAAGAAATAAACGGCGGAAAGGCGATAAAATGTTAATTCGATTCTATGGCCGGGCTTATCGGAGTTGGATGATCTGCGGAAAATTATTGGAAATTGGTAATTAGGGGGTTCGTCAGCTTGTGAGGTTAAGAAGGAGTTTTTCTTTTATTTTTAGTAAGGAAGTATGTAATTTTCAATAGGAAATTGTCTCGTTTTCTTGGTTGTCATATCACTGCTTTTTTCTATGGTTGTATTATAATACAATATAGTCATAGATTATAATACTAACTATAGTCCGTTCACGAAGTTTGAGCGCATAGTAGGCGTTTGTTTATTTATTTGGAGTTGGCGGTATTTGCTGTCATAACGTAAAATAAAGTCAACGTTGCCGAATGTACCCGGCCTCGTTCGACGAGCTTGCTAGTTGTCAGAGAACTCTATGCAATTTTGACAACATTGCGTATCAATCTGACAAGAAAAAAAACTACATAACCTAAAATTTTAATATACACAGTGGAATATGCCAAATTTCTATGGCCAACCGACGGCTCAAACTTTCGTGAACGGACTATAGATGGCGAACCTGTCAACAAATTTGAGGCAAACAGCGGCCATTTGCAGTTTGGGTTGGACTTGAGAGGTGTCAATTTTTCAACAAAAAAATGCGAGCAGAGATGGCATAGAAAATCAAACTATTCGAGTTTCATCTCAAACTGCAAATGGGCGGCCCTTGCCTCACTTTTTCTATACGTTGACAGATAGGAAGTTCGACGTCCAGTTAGTATTATAGGTCCATGATTTTCATGAGACTATTGGAATGGCACTGACCTATTTTGAATCTATTTTATCCAACAAAAACTTCCTGGCAAAATGTATAGCCCAAAAACTTCTCAGGAGAAAATCTCAAATCAAAACTTTATTGAAAACATCACATAAATTCAATTCTGACAGTTATTGGAATGTAGGAAATCATTCATGAAGATTATCTGCGGAAAAATTACTGGGAATGGGTAATTAGATGGGTCAGTCAGTTTGTGAGCTTTTTTCGTTGTGACAATGAGTCATTTTCAATAAGAATGTTTCTCATTTTCTTGGTTGTTATTTCATGTAGCTTTTTCCTATGGTTCTATTATTGTATGGAAGCCTATCTGACATGGAACTTTGATTAATTAAGAACAATGATAGGCCCTATCAGAGGCAAAATTAAAAATCCGAAAAAAACCCTCAGTTGCTTTTGAGTGCTCGTTCGTTGGCGAATCAATAATGCTATTACCTCAAAATTTATTTTTGTATAGGACTTGAGATTCATGCTAAGTACATGAATGCAAAATCTCAGCAAGATCGAAAATATATTCTGGGAATTATCCAAAAAAATGCAAAATGTTAAAAATCAATAATTAGAAATTAATAAAATTTTTTGGTTCTGATGATGCTATCCTTTTGAAATCTCGCATGAACATTCAGTACATATATCTTCATTCGCAAAATAAATTTCACTCGAATCGGATATCTTGCTATGGAAATATAAATAGTTCTTTTCATATTCCAATTCAATTCCTATGGTTTGTTAACACTATGGCCAAAAACTTCGCATGAGGCTTATTATGAGCAGCTTGCATGTGACCGCAAAATTTCATTTCGATTGGTTTCGTTTTGTCTGAGATATTGAGGAACAAAAATTTTGAATGGCCATATTTCATGGAACAACCTGTACGATTTGGCTGGTTAACGAACTTAACCGAGGCATTTGGGAACCGAATTCACCCTGAAAATTTCAAGTCTCTAGGACAATCCCTTCGAAAGTGATCGTGCTAACGGACGAACGTAATGAATTTGACCACGAATTCGTCATCAGGGAGTAAAACCCCTGAGACCATTTTCGGTTCAAACTTCGAAAATTACAGAGAATTTCATTTATTTCAGTCCCTGCCTTTTGTTTCTGTCAAACTGTCATACATATTTCGAATCCAAAACAAACACGCTTTGTAACGTGCGTTCAAAAAAATTCGTGGTCAAGTAGGCTGTGGATTCTATTTTTCCCCTCATAGACTCTTAGGAAAAATAGAATCCACAGCCTACTTGACCACGAATTTTTTTGAACGCACGTATATCTGATCGTCAAATCCATTCCACTGATTTCGCGTTGGGGCCTATCTATGTTCTCTATTGATCTGAGAAGTGGGGATTTTTTATATTTCCATTGGTTCTCAATACAAAACTTCAGTTGGTGAAATACAATTATCTTCCATCAAAACCAGTCATCAAACTGTATTGAGTGAATAAAATATCATGGCACATTCTTCAGTTGCTAATAATCGCTTACCTTCCACAATCAATAAGATTGTAATGATAAAAGTAATAAGTACAATAGAATAGAATGAATAAGCAACCTGCAAAGCAGCATGATAATGAGTTACTCGATTGAAATAATGAATTATTTTATAAGAACAATGCATCCATCACCTTATTCAATGATTCATTATACAAATAGTCGTTTGGATTTATTTTTCAATGCTGATAAAATAGATCGATTAATTCGCTACTGGAATTATACTCTAGAATGAAAAATTATTGCATTTAACATTGAGGGAATGGAGAAAACTTATTTCAATCAAAATGTACTCGAAGTTATACAGGAAAAAAATTATGGGAATTTATCATCTTCATTATTTATGTTCTATCTGAATCCGAGAGATTTTTTACATTTTCCGGGGCACCCTGTATATTATTTGAGTTGAAATCCGTGAGATTTATTGTCCTGAAATATATACTTCTTTGGTTTTGAACAATTTCAATCGAAATTAATAACTTTGGTATTAATATATGAAAAAGTATCAAACTTTTATGGTTCTGATTTCACTTCATTTTGAAGATTTGCATAATCATTCACTTCACCATATATATATTAAGGTTGTTATAACGAAACTCGCACTAATTTGCGTGGGTACAGCTTCAATTTCAATTAATTCAGATTAAACATTTTACTGCAAGTTTTTAGCTCGATCGAATTGACAATTTTGAATTTTCGAAAAATTGGATAATTTAGAAAGAAATTAATTACTATGGTTCTGATTATGGGATCATCCTGAAATTTTGCAGGAACATTCAGTATGAAGATCTACACCCTCAAAGTAAATTTCACTCGAATCGGATATTTGTTATGAAAATACAAGAAGTTTTCTCTCAAAATTCCGATTGAATTTTTTAACGTTCTGTTAACACTATAGCTACAAAGTTTCGTGAGGCTTCTTATAAGTTTTTCGAATGTAGCTGCAAAATTTATCGACAGATACCATGTGAATTTTCGAAAAGAATGCTTAAGAGTATTGTGTCGGGAAATGCATCAAAATTGACGAAGGTACAGGTTCAAGAAAAAAAAACGTAAAAAATTCAAATTCTTTCTTGTGATTTTCAACAATAATCTCGTTCATGTAATAATTACTGCCTATCAGTGAGACTTATGGCAAACTGCTGTATGAACAGAAGAATAAAACCAAACCATCATAGAGTAGGAAACCATTTAGCAAGTACCGTTAATACCTCTAAGCAACGATTTGGATAGAGATATTCTCCGGTCAATTAGTAACAATAATTTCTTTGCGATTGTCCAAGCAACCGACGAAAATGGACTGGGGCCATCACGCGAGTGGCCTATCATCTTCGAAGGCGCCTCCACGACAATAAGTTGATGATTTGTTCGGGCCCTACAGCCAGCATGAAAACGATCAAATGATTCGAAATTTTTCACCGATGTTGACAAAATATCAAGATTGAACTCCCTGATGATTTCCACCGGTCAATTCCGAGCTTAATAGGGAATAATTCGAGAATAATTGAAGAATCGAAGCTTATTTTTATCGGCAGAGTTTCCTGGATTCGATATTTGAACGAATAGAATGAGACCAGGGCCTATTGCACTATAATACTTTGCAACTTTTCACTTTGCACTTTGCATTCTGACAAATTTCAAGAGTGAAAATTAATTATATTGCACGACATTCCTTCCAATATTTAATTTATTTGAAGTGATTCTCACTTTGCACTTGACTTTTCACATTGCTCTTTTCAATTATGAATGCGTTAAGTGCAATGTAACTCATTTGAAAAGTGAAAACTGCAAAAACAAAACTTGCAAAGTATTTGGTGCAATAGGCCCCAGGTGTTTCCTGAATATTCAAACTGGAATATCATTTTTTCGACACGAACAAGCTTTATGGCCAGCTCAAAAGATAGGTTTTTTCATATAAAGAAACTTCATTGGAGCATCCCTTGATAAGATACAGCCCCTCAAAGGGAGTACATAAAATTTGTATAACAATTTTTTTCACAAGCACCAAAAAAGTTACAATATTGAAATTAACCTCACGTTTCCTACTAGCAAAAAGACCCTTATCCAGTTATTATTTGGTTTACCCCATGGTTGTAAAGGTGGGAAACGCAACCCCTAAAGTTTATTCTGATGTAACTTTTTGTCTTATTATTTTTTTTACCATTTAAAAATTTATTTCCGATAGCCTGTTTCATTCTAAAAAAAATGTCTCCTGAGTTTTTTGCCCAAAATAAACCAGTTCGCAGTAAAAAATTATTTTACGAATAACTACAGAGATAGATCGTCATAAATGCGAAACTAATCTATCTAGTAGGACACTTTTAGTGATAGTGACAATTTTTATTTTGCTAGTAGGAAACGTCAGGTTAGTTTCAATATTGTAACTTTTTTGGTGCTTGTGAAAAAAATTGTTATACAAATTTTTTTGAGGGACTGTATTTTAACAAGGGATGCTCCAATGAAGTTTCTTTATATGAGAGATCCTATCTTTTTTTCGATGAGAAATCACCTCCTTAAATATTTTACACTTATTTAGTTACACCCTGTATAATCTCTTTTTATCAATCTTGAACCAACACCAATAAATATCATTATTCCTCAAGCAAATATGAGGAAAAATAAGAGAAGAATTTCACTCAGATACTACTGAAAAAATCACTCTTAAAAAACACAATAGTCATACAATTTTCATCAATTTTCAAACACCCTTCACCCATAAATATCTACGTAATGGAGAATCCATATCGAAACATTCTTCCAGCGGAGAGGCGATGATCAGAAGGTCTCTATCTCCTTCCGAAGGTCGATTCTAAGAGAAGGATTCACCTTGGCAGCTATAAGAGTGTATTCATTTCAAATTATGGTAGCAAAGTCGTGCTTTTGAAAAGTTCTCTCATAGCCCGGTCAGTAGTCATACAAGATCCAGTGATATACGATCCGTGCACCTTTTGTGCCCGTCAAGCCAATGACTGGACAGGTCTGGATTTCGGATTTTATTCGATATTTATGTAAATTCGTAATTTAGTTGATATGTGACTTCGGAATGCGTCGTTCGGTCGCTACGAAATTCTCTCTTTTTGTTGTTCGCCAGACAGAAAAGATGGGATTTATTAACAGATCTGAAGTATTTATTGAGGAATTAAAATTGTAATTTACTATAATGAAAACACTAAACAGATGAATACATAAAGATGAATATTTATTGAAGCATTAACGTGATGTATAATTAAAAACTGAATTATTATTAATACTGGATTTTCTTGGAGCGGATCGTAAAATTCAGTTTTATTAAAAAATCATACGCCTGTTGATATATTTACTGCCGGTTGTACGGGATTATATGAACTCCTGTGTATAACTGAGATTACCGACCTTAACAAGATAGCTTTGATTGAAGCTTCCTTCTCTCAGGGGTCACGCACTCAAAACACTTCGAAGTAATCAGAATAACGCATTCAAACATCCATAAGATGACGCACAATTATATTATTTTTAAATAGTAAATCCAAGCGATCTTATCAAAAAAACTAAGCTTTTCATTCTGAGCAGGCTAGACAAGCTAATTTTCTTGTGATGAACCATTTTTCGTGATAATAACACGAGTTCATCTAATCTTTATGAATCGGTAAAAAAACCATCAAAATTACTCTCTCCAGACCCAACATCTACTCTGAAAGTTTGAAGTAAGTTCCATTTTTTTCGATCTCTTATTCTTTATCATTGAGTCCATCCAAGTAGCATAAAGGCACCCTCTGCTCAAAGTTCTTAACTCATGGGTAAAACTACATCACGCTGTTCCCCTAAGTACAAGCGCGCTAAAAGTCCCCAATTCACACCATAATGTAACTCATTTTAAAATTGGTACTAAAAAACGATTCATTTTCTCTAATATGCTTTCCTTCCTCGATCAGTAAGAATCAAAGATAAATTCTTCCAGGCACCAAAAAAGTTGTTCGATGAAATCATCCATCCAAGTATTCCTCAGATCTTGACATTCATTCTCTTTCATCACTTAGGGTTGAAATGTTGTACTTCAAGGATAGCGTACAAAAAGATTTCTTTTTACTCCAAAATGTGTAAAAGTCGCATATTTCAAACTCAAATCATTCTAAACTAAGCAAAAATCCAAATCCTTTCTCCAATATTCTTTGATCAGGGCGAGCCAGAGATCAATTCTTCCAGACTAAGGGTTGAAATGTTGTAGTTCAAGGATAACATGCAAAAAGGTCTTCTATTTACTCCAAAAACTGTTAAATTCTTGAATTTCAAAATTGGTACTCGAAAAAAACTCGAATCATACTAAACTAAACTTCCAATTTTCTTTGATGAGAGCCAGAGATCAATTCTTCCAGGCACCAAAAAAGTTGTTCGATGAAATCATCCATCCAAGAGAATAATACCAAGGGAGCGGAGAATGAAAACAAGGACAGACATCGACTGAATAACCGACGTTGGATTATATTTGGTGCCTGTCCATAAGTCATATTAAGACTATACAAAACTTGCAATAAATCTGTCAAACGCTGAGGGGGGCTCCAGGCAGCCATCACTGCTCGCCACGGCTCTCTCGATCCACGTTCGAAAGGACCTGGCAGCATCGTCCTCCCTTCTTGCCCTTCTCTGTCTGTAGAAACCGAGATACGTCATGCCATGGGATTATTCCGCATAACATACAGACTTATATTCGTCCTCGTGGATCTCTTCTTCGTCATTGACGCACCTGGTTTCGTGCACTGTTTGAAGGGTTTGTATGTATCATAGGAGGCTTCGAATATGTCTATCTAGCCCAGGCCCTAGATTTTAGGTTAGAAATGTTTGGATGTCGATCTTGGACTCTTGGAATGCTTATGTTCAGAGTGTCAAGTTTTTCGATTTGATTTAGAAGTAAAGGGTTTTATTTGTTTCTCATTTGTAAACGTCAGTTTCCAAAAACACAATATTGATCAAGAAAGTTTATTTTATCAAGTCACTAACTTGTAAAACTGACAGTTAACTTGTAAAATTTTTACAAGTTAGTGGTATTATTACATTAAGAGTCAAGTACTTGCTTCTAATTTCATTCATCCCTCTGATTTCAGAGTTCCTGGAACAAATGTATTTCTCAATAAACGTTCTCAAACTATTCGAAAACGATATTCGTACCTTGTTTTATTCGTATCTATCTGTTTTCCTTCTCAAAATTGCAAATATCCTAGAGGTTTTTTGACCTGTAAACTCACTGACATTTTCACGTACTCGCTTCTAATTTCATTCATTCTGCTAATTTCATCGTTCTTTGAACAAATATTTTTAGTAATAAACGTAATAAAAGTCTTTAAAACGATATTCATGCCTTGTTTCATTTGGATCTGGCCTTTTTCGTCAGAAATGAGCAAATATTCTCGAAGGACTTCCCTCTCGTAAAGCCACTGACAGTTGTCATAATTTTCCGATGTCATAAATAATCCAATTTTTAGAAATATCAAGCGAAAATTATTGAGATTTTTTTGGAACTTATCTAATCTTTTTACAAATGAGAAACAAATAAAATATAAAACAACACACTGGCTCAAGGAGGTAACTGACTCGCCTGCGGCTCGTCAATTATATCCTCCATTCGCCAGTAAAAACCCTCTTACCTTGCTATGCTTCCAATAAGAGATATTATTTTGAATAGCCCTCTATTTGGGTAGATGTCACATTTGCAGATGTCATTTTTTGACATTTGACAAGTAGAAACTACGCCATTAATGAAAATGTAACGATACACGCTTCAAGAATGCATTGAAATTATTAAAATTCACTATAAAAAATGGAGAAAGTTTGGCAGAGACGGTTCGTGAAACTCGAACATTTCTGGGTCGTCGTGAAGCACATTGTTGGATCGCAATAAAGGAGTTGGTGGAAAAATTCGAGCTGTTGGGACAAGTTAGTGATGTGAGGAATAAAACCCATGCACGTCGCTCAAGATCAGCCGAGAATATTGCTGCTGTAGCCGACAGTGTTGAAGAAAACCGAGGTTTGTCCATTCCTCGTCGTTCTTTGGAATTAGGCATTCCACAAACGTCATCACGCCGTATTTTGAATAAAAATTTGGGTCTTAAGGCTTATAAAGTTCATTTAACACAAGAACTCAAGCTGGCCGATCATCAAAAACGTCGTGCCTTTGCTGATTAGGTCGTTGAAATGCATTAAAACGATCCGGAATTCCAAGAGGTGATCACAATTGGCCAACGAGATCTTGTGATTTAACACCTTGCGACACCGTGAAAACGGTGGGTGGCATCATTTGTTTCAATTCATTTCAGCCATAGTAAAAGATGAATTAGCTAAAAGACTGTTGAGGAAATTAAGGAAAACAATTTTGTTTGTTGAACAGTTGAATTAACTTCATTTCATTATATTCAAACAGTACTGTTTTCTCTTCACAAGTGCATTCTTTAGTGGGTTTTTCTTTGTTTAGACTTCCTTGTCTCAACCTTTTAGTTCTACTACTAGAACTAGAACATTCCGGTTGTTCCTCCTTTCTGGTACTAAATCCAAAAGGAAGATTTCTGGTAGGCACAGCAGTATTTCTCGAAAACTACTTCTGTTATGAACTGGGATCTGTAAACGATTAACCCCATGAATCTAATCTAACCTACAACATTTCTTGTAATCCGTACTTACCTCGATAAAAAATAATCATCATCTACAAAATGCAAGGAAAAACTTTCGTATTTCCTGTAACTGATTTACAGACTTCAAGTTTCAGTTGCCAGGATTTTCGTCGAACCATCAACACTTTGTCACTTCACTCCATTATAAGTAGCTTAAGGAAAGGCATGGAAATGTATATTATTTGGAATTCTTTTTTTTCTCAGGAAGAACACTGAGGAGCTGAACAATAGCGATTGAATGAATTATGCTCAATAACAATAATGTTATATTCACATAAATCATGACAACACAATGCAAAATGAAAGAATCATGTCAAATCTTCACCAGTAAGCGTATCGTAGCTTTTGATTTGCCTATAACCTTCACCATAACGAAAAAAAAAGAACTTTGATGTAGCGCAGTGTGCTCTCAGGTGCCAGCATGTGGGTCCTCCAAGTATGCATACATCTCCGATGTACCTCCTCAGTTATTTACATGTGCTAATTACGCCGAGAGTTTATCTTGAATATAGCTGTCCCATAACCAGAACGGAATCCTGGGCAGCTATAGTATCCAAGGATTGGAATGGATTTATACAACAACAAATATTTAACTGAAATCGTTATTATGAGATGGGGAGAAGTCCTTACGTGTGAATCAAGGTGGAACAATTCTCGACATTCCACTGTATTAATTATGATAAGACTTTCAAGTTGGTAAGAATGATGTGTCGCATTGGTCATGGGTGAAAAATTGCGGTGGTCAGATGTACGGAAGTTGTTGAGTTTTTGTGTTCGATTTGTTTTATGTTACTATTAAATATCTGCCCCCATTATTGGGAAAAAGAAGAATGAGCATAAAACAACCCGAATCCAAAGTAAATACTATCAAATGCAGGGGCGTATCCAGAGAGCGAGTCTGGGGGGGTAGGGAAAAGTTTTTAGCGAGTGTTCTTCTAGGAGGGGTATTGCAAAATTTTCTTTTTGGTGGGGGTGGGGTAGTGGTAAGTTTTAGCGTGTGTTCTTTTAGGAGCGGTATTGCAAATTTTTTCTAGGGGGGGGTTATTACCCCCAGTACCCCCTCCCCGAAAATACGCCCATGGTCAAATGGTATACAGATGATTCTAAAACACGATAGGTGCAAGAGGCAAGAAGTCGCTTTAGTCTAAGTTCTAAGTAATTTGATATCGAAGCAACGAAGAGAGGGCTAGTTTAGTTTAATTTAGTTAAAAAGGGGTTACAGTTCACTGCGACCTCAAGGGCTATTGTGCCACCTTACAGAGCTGTTTTGGCTTCACAGCTCGCCTCCATTAAAGAGATCTAATGAAATCTAATATCTGTGAAGGCTTCAACGAGGCTAGTCCTCACTCTTACAGTTTCTCGCCCAAGGAATTCTCTCGTTAGCTCGCACTGCCAAAGGCATCAATCTACCAAAGCATTCGTGACTAGGTGAATGAGGTTCGTCCTACATCCCAACCTCCCACATCAGATCCATACTCGTAGTCAGTGCGAATCCATCCTCAACAGGTGCTTACTCAGGCGACAGTCCTGTAAGAAAGCCAGTGAGGAGGTGTAATTGCTTCTTACTGAGATCCAGATATCTTTTGGATCTACTGTCTCGAAGTTCCGAAGGAACTTAGTGGAATGATCATCCCTGGGAGATTCCGCCAGAGTTTTTCTTTCTCGGCTTTCTCCTTCTCCAGAAACTCCTTCTCTTAGGTACATTTACCTATTAACACAGAAGGGTTCTGGGCCAATGAATGACATTCGTGCGCCCTCTTTGGCAAGTGTATTGGCCTCTTCGTTTCCTTTGATTCCCGAGTGGCCAGGAACCCAGATTAAAAAGACCTACCTCATTGAGTTTGAACAAAGAGGTTAACACACTAGCCAGAAAAGAAGCACCAACTCCACTTGCTAGTGGAGAACTTTTTTGTGGTATAGGCAGATGCACCTATTAGAAAAAGATTTTGGAGAAGAAAAAATGAAAGGACATCACTCTGAAGAAATGTTGCGTGAACGGATCATTTCAAAAAGTTTCTTCAGATATTTCAAACTGCAATGTCCGAAGAGTATTTGGATTTTAGTAAGAACAAGTAAGGCCTCTTTACTGGCTTCTAACTGTAGGTACATATGTGGAAGGAAGGAAAAATCATAGGAGAAACACGGATTTAGCCTTCTTGAGGTCCTCTAAGATGCTAGAGTTCGTTGAAGTTGAATCTCTGGAGGCGAACTGTTTCGCAGTTGCGAAAATACCTTTGATGGACACTATAGAACTATAGAACTTAAGGTCGCAGTGGAATACAATTTTTCTTAAAATCCAAAATCTTCATAATTTTAAATCGAGACCATAGGTTCGAATGGTATGAAGCTTCAATAATATAGAAAGACGAAACACTTGGACGTACAAAATTGAAGAAAGCAACTTTTTATGTCAATCGCCAAAAATCCATAATTCAATCTAGCATCTGTAGACATCAAACACATCTGGGCTCAAGAACAAATTCGAAAAAGGTCAACTGAATTTTGACTTGAGAAGTCACAAAAATAGACTTCGGTTATTGCCGATGGTTTCAAGTTCAAAGAGTTAATTCTTGACGTCAACTGGCAAATTGCATCTAGAATCTCACGTCAAAACCTTCTAAAAAAACCAACAAAACTGGGATTTTAAAACGAATTAAATCCCAGCAACCAAACGTCACCCCTAATTGATACCTCCTTTCAACCACCATTGGAATGCAATTACCACAAGTACCTACCTCCACATAGGGGTTAAAGCATTTTAATAGCCTAGTTAATCAAATTTCCTACGGCTATTTCAAGATAAAGCAGGTGTGTTTTCAGGGCATAACTTCGAAGGACGGCGATCGCAGAAGGCCGTATGTGTGGCGTCGACATCAGCGTCGATGCACGTCTGCATATCGAGGAGGAAGCGTCGCTGGGCAGGGGCGGAGGGGTCCGACGCCGTGGCGGTGGTCGGGGGCCTTATGCCTTGTTTCGCGACGTTATGTCTAATCGATGCATTGCTGCGCGTCTCGTCTTAGGCGACCGGCCATTACGCACCTTAATGGGCGCTCGGCCACAGCACTCTGTCCTGTCCCGCGCCCTCCGTGCAGGGACGGCACTGGCGGTATTTTAAGGTCTGCTTTTCTGAGGTAGATCTTAAGTCAAGTTTATTTGAGCGAAGCCCTGAAACATTGGAGAAGATCATGTCGTGAAATGGAGATCCAACTGAGTGATCAGACGAACTTTGTACACTTTGCATTTTGCTGATGACCAGGTCGTTGTCTCCCAGAACAGATGATTTGAAATTTATGACGCGTCACTGATCGAAAAAATATGAAAAATGGGGATTAAGTGTGATTATGCAAAAAGACCAAGTATATTTGTGTCGGCTCAGATACAGAGGATTTTAAACTGCAGGATGGCAGGCAGATATCGACAACAACATAGTATACATAACTTAGGAACCAAAATCACTAACACCGGCCGAACAGAAACAGAGATAGAAGAAAGACTAATGAAAGGAAACCAAATAAGTGGTGCCTTATCTTCAAGAGTGTAGTTCCGAATGGCTGTGAGACATGGCAACTAACATCAAGGACAATGGAAAGACTATCATCTCTGGAAATGAATTTAGGCAACGAGCAGCTCGGATTTCTAGACTCCAACATATTCCAAACATTACATAGGGGAGATAATGAATGCAAAACACCACTATAATCGAGGATATAAAGATCAAACAACTCCTCCTAGAGAACCTACACTCATCAGTGTCCGACAGTCCATCCTCAACAGGTGCCTCCTGAGGCGACAGTGTCCTGTAAGAAAGAAGCCAAGTGAGGAGGTGTAATTGTTTCTTACTAATATCCAGATATCCTTGGATCTTGTTGTTTCAAGTTTCCGAAGGAACTGAGTGGATGATCCATCCCTGGGAGATTCCTCCAGAGTTTTTCTCTCTCGGCTTTCCCCTTCTCCAGAAACTATTTTCATAGGTACAGTTACCTATCCACTGAAGGGTCTGGGCCAATGAGTGACATTCGTGCGCCCCTTTGGCAAGTGTATTGGCCTTTTCGTCGATTTTTCCTTTGATTCCCGATGGCTGGGAACCCAGATTAGAAAGACCTTATTTTCTTGCCTACCTCATTGAGTTTGTTCTGGCACTGCCAGATCATCTTTGAGTCGGTTGACGTAGGAGCTCAGTGCTTTAATAGCAGCTTGACTATCTGAGTGTGTGGCTTGATCGCACTTCTTTTTTCAAGATTTATATCTAGACATTTTCAATTGCGAATATTTCCGCTTGAAAGACGCTCATACAGGAGCTTACGACAGTGCACACTTGGTATTCATGGATCGATCAGAAGCACCCAACTATTTTCTGTAAGAACTCATCAAAAAGAACCCTGAAACTTAATAAGGAAGCCACTCTTTTGCTAATAATACAAACATTCATAACATTCTTCCTCTAAGGCCGGGAGCAAACCAGAGTCGACGGAGTCTTCGACTTAAAGAAAGAAAAGACGTGAAGAGAAAAAAGGGTTAGAGTTGTCAGGGCTCGACGAGGTAGTCGTGTGTGGTTCCCTTCACCACAAACTTGTATGGCTATCTCGTCGAGCCCCTAACAAACTCATTCCCTTTTCTCTCTTCAAGTCGAAGACTGTCGACTCCGGTGTGCTACGGCCCGTAACAGTACACTGAATTTTCTTAATTTTCAATATTTTTCGGAGAATAAAGATATATCAATTTCCCGGTCATCCCGAATGCGCTGATTTCGGCTCTGCGACATCTCACGTTCCTCCGTGTGGTTGCCAACCGCCCCTCCCGCTCTACCCCTGCCGATAAGTGCCGCTTAAGATCACCCCCAGTAACGATTTTACCATTACATCAGTCGCTCTCCCCTTTATCACCTCATTATTATTACCACCAAGCTGGCCGGATGGATCCTTCTCTTATTCTTCTTTCTCAGTGAAAGAAGAAACAGGTGATTGTCTTATTGCGTGTCAACGGACCCGAAATATAGGGGTCGGTTTTTTAAGGGTTGATCCTGATTTTATTTATACGATTGCTGAGGATTGTTTCTGGTGGTGGTGAAAATTTTTGGTTTTCAAGATTCTTTATTCATGCAAAAAAATAAACAACAATGAATATACACTGAGCAAAAAAATTAACGCACATTATGGAATCTCAATTTTATTCTACACTGAAGGTGTGTTCTCAATGATAATTATTTTTATCAGAATATGCATGCAAATATGTTATCCACTTTCAACGTTTTTCTTCAATACAGATGTTTTTTCCCAGCAGGATAAAAAAAGATGACATCATCAGATTTTGAATATATATTGGCTCAATTTCTGAAATCAGTTGTCTCGATCAATTCTAGTGATCAATAGTTTTTCTTTCGTTTGATTTTCTACACTCGATCGCTATGCAACGGGAAACACGCAATTTGACCCAAGAGGAATGTGCCCAAGCGGTAGTTTTGCGAGAAGAAGGATGAACATACACAAGAATTGCAGAAAGGTTTGGAGTTTCCCATACAAGTGTGTCCAGAATGTTGCAGCGATTCAGGGAGACAGGTATGAATGCCCGAAGACCAGGACAGGGTAGACCCACGGGTAACAACTGCCATTCAAGAACGTTACTTGAGAGTGTCTTCGTTGAGACAACGGTTTGCAACCGCTCGCCTCCTTAAATCAGATTGAGCAATCTCATAAAAAAATAGATTAAAATAATTGTCATAGTCGTATGTGTTTTGTCTAAGGCCCCCAGTTGTTAATATGAAAAAACAATGGAATAATGGATTAACAGTTCTATTTATGAATTTCAAGATGGTTTTGAGTTTAGTTCTCAATACTTTCCTGATTCAAACAAAGTAGATTAAAGTTATAAAGAATTATATAATATTATTGCATCCTGCTCATTTTCCATTTTTTTGGTTTGGAGACATTTTGTTAAGAAGTTTTGAAAGATCAATTCTCGTACAGAACGAGACATTCAATATAAGTACAATGGAACTTCCCTATAATGAAAGCACTAAATCCGCAAAAAAATTCGTTTTAAAGAAATTTCGTTATACAGAAAAATTTGTTTTATAGTCGGCAATGTCGCGGTCGACTTCACTGATAAATTTAAGTTAACATTCAAACTTAAGCCAAGTGGTGTATTTAAAACTGTTTCCGAAGGATCTCTCTGCCCGCCGCGTAATGATTTAGTTCAAGGCCGGGAAAAAAGCCACCATTACACCTTCTTATAAATACCCATTCAAAAAGTAATGTTCTTTGAATATTTCGTTACAGAGAGAATTTACTTCGTTTTAGATGGTGTTTCAAACATGGAATTTGGATTCAAGGTGCAATGTCTTGTACGAAATTCGTTATACAGAGAAATTCGTTATACAGGCGTCGTTTATAGAAGAGAAGTTTCACTGAATATGAGCTTATTCCTTGAATGAAGTAATAACTAATGACATCTGTCGAAAAGCTATAGGGAAAAAGTTCCAACAAGCATTAATCCTTTCAATCTAGCCTCGAAACCCTGGACGCCTTGTACCAATAGCAATCTCATCAGACCAATCAGCTGTTGAAAAACCTCCAATCATAAGAACCAGCAACAATTACCACTATCATCCTCTCTTCATCTCGGCACACACAACCTCGAAATACAGTAATTATTGTACTGCCAACTTTGAAATGATGGATCTATCTGTTACATCCTGTTACGTCAAGAAGAACCCTGAAGCCAGCAGCAGAATAGCGTCGTTCAATCATCTTCAATTAAACGACGGCAACTTCACGATAATTAGCGGCTAGTACGAAAGCCAACTTCACTCCTATGACGACTTAAAGTAATGGATCCATCATCCCTCGAGGACAAGACTCTCCCGCAAAAACATAACCTCATTTCTCTCTCTTCGCGGATCTTCTTGGATGCTGCCAGATGCCAACACATGCGTGTCATCACTCCTTTTCTCGAAATTGATTTATTGCGCTTTGTATTTCTGAGGAGACTTGAGTCCGTTCTGTTTTATTTGTTTCGGTTTCGCTGTTAATAGCGAGTTCTTTCTTGATGAAAAAAATATGTACCTTGATGGAGGTCTGGTAAACTTCGGAGAAGCTCCTGTGGCAGATCAATATACGTAGAGCACCTGGAAATAGTTCTTATTCGGTTAATTTAAAAGGTGGTGTTTTTTCTTGATGTTTCAGATGATGGTCCTATCATACAGCAAAAAACCTATTAGAGTATTATGCCAGCTAATAATAAGCTTGGATAAATTCATTTATTATGAATTCAGATTCTCACTTGCTTATTGAAGATCAAATGTAATTCAAGTGATTTTTTCTATGATATTCGGTTTGTGATCCTGCAAAAATATTTTCCGACTTCGATCTGAACACTGAATACCTACTGAAACCATTCAAAGTACTGTGATTTTTTTTAAACAAAGATATAGCAATGAATGAATATAGTGCTTTATTTTCATCAAAGGGCAACATGAAAAAGCCCTCAAAGTGACAAGTTGTCAGAGTTGATTGCAGATCAAGATTATTCATGATATCGGCTACCCCCCCTAATGTGTTATAATAATAATTATGTAACGACGAAGCGAAAGCAAAGACAAGGGTTGACTGATGGCAGCAGATGGCTCCTAACTTGAAGGATTGATGATATTGACTGAAATTACAGCACTCAGCAACACCATTCACATAACTTTTGCTCATCTGGACATTTTTCCTTTCTTAATATTCAATTATGAGTGAATGAAAATGATTCAACTTCGCAATCATGAAAATTTACAAATGGAAATAAGATATGATGAAATGGAAGGCGAGGGTGTGAAGGGGTGTAGTGAAACAGCTTGTGAGGGGACACAATAGACCTTGACGTCGCAGTGAACTGTAACCCTTTATAACTAAAACTAGCAAATGAAATAAGAAACAATTCAAAACGAAATGAAAAAGCTGAATACGATTTTTCAGTAGTAAAGGCCATGATGATTATTCATTCCTAATAAATATTATTTGCATACGATATACAATGCATCAGACAGAAAATTTTTCCGTCCAGTTGCAAGATGAATAGTCGAGAGAATTACGTGCTGTAAACACATTGAATTCCGTTGTCTTATTGCAAATTCTAGTGTTGTCTTCTTTTATCGTTGAGAGAAGCGTAATTCATTCAGAATGGTAGGCAACAGTAAATACTTGAATCGAGTATTACGGGCACCTGACAATTAAATAATTATACTGCGATAGAGAGAGACAAGACTAGATTATTGCAATATAGACAACGGAATTCATTCAGTTACAGCACTTGATTATCTGACTATTCATCTGTGTAACTGGAGGGAAGAGTTCTGTGTCTGATGCATGTATATCATATGTTTTCGATGTGAATTTCCAATCTGTATATTCGATCAAGTAGATAGAAACTAATCTATCCGAATCTACATAATCGTCAGCTTACCCATTTCATCAACCAGTTTTACAGAAAACCTCGATAAAAAACTAACGAGCTTTATTCTTAGAATTCCCGTAGCACTCCCACATTGCTAAAACCAAATTTACGATGGCGAATTCTCATCCTACTGTCACCACATGATGTACTCCTAAACGTGACAACTCTGCTCATAACACGCAAGAAACATTGAACTTTATCACGCGAATCGCAGACTTATGGCACTAAAAGACATGGGCGCAATTAAATTGACATTATAAGGGTCAAGTGTTTCCAACACGAAATCGAATTATTCTTCCGTCGAAAATTTGAGCTGTTCACGTTGATACTGGATGTTTCAAAGAGAAACACATCAGGATGAATCATTTTGGTCATACATTGATGTAAAATTTCAATTGTTGGTAATTGAAGTTGATAAATACAATTTCCCCTCAATTATTTCTGCTTTTCAGGTCGACAAAATGGAGAACTTCGACGATGACACCCACTTCTGCTTGAAATGCCACTCCACAATCATCGGTCTCGACTTTTACGTGGCACCGTAAAAAAAAATTGCATGAAACCACCAGATGAATCATTTCCTACGCTGAAAGCAGATGATTTCTTCTCTTCCCTTGAACTCCAGAGCAGCTCCAAGAAGCTCATCCAGCAATCAACATCTGAGGAAAACACCCCGTTGTATACTGACCAGGAGTAAAGTAACAGCTTTCAAAGAACCTCTAGAACCCTCCAAGTCTGGCAAGAATGCCTGGATAGGGGAATACCAGAAAAAGACTAGATTTTGATGAAAACCAAGGCACGTTACGAGAAATCGGTAAACAGTAAGATGTGGGAAGGACAAAGGACATACCAAGATGACATGATTACGCTGATAGTGACGTTGACTCTGAGGATTACGACCTCGATGAAGAAACCACAGACGAAGACGCTCACCAAGAAACATACAGGAGGAAAATGGAAACATCTTCCCCCTATCTACTGGAAACCAATAAACTCTGAAGCTGAATGGAGAGCTCCTCCCCCATTTCACTGAGGAGGAAAATGGAAGCCCTCCCAAACAAACGACCCTTTTCCCCTTCAGATACTAGGGAGAGTAAACCAGGACACCATCTCAAGAGAACGATTACCAAATGAGTGGTGGTAAATGGGGTCCGTCGAAGAAACCTAATATTTCATCTTCAACCAGATTCACGAGAGAAAAATTGAAATACAAATCATTTGTACCGAATGATAGGGATGTTTATCATTCGTCGCCTGAGCCAAATGAAAAATGTAAATTTTTAAGCTCTCCAGAGATACCCCCTTCTTACACAAAGGGCAAGTGGAAACCTGGATCTGGACCTTCTGAGTCAATTCCATCATCTTACACTAAGGGTAAATGGAAGCCTACGTCTTCATCTCCTGATCCGATACCATCATCTTACACCAAAGGAAAATGGGAAACCAGAGTCTTCTGATTTATACCGTCTTCTTATACTAAAGGCAAGTGGAAACCAGAATCCTCCCCTTCTGACCCAATACCATCTCTTATACTAAGGGTAAATGGAAGCCAGGATCGTCTCCACCTACTGTCACCAAAACAAATCAGAAAATTCAGACAACGATGCCAGCTCCACCAAAGATTCTTCTTCAGACTAGGAAAAATCGTTGGTTAGCGGCTTCGAAATCTTCACCAAAAGACTCTAAGCAAGACGATGATTCGCCATTCTCAAATCCAGCGGATCTGTTCAATATTGGTGCAAACCATGCAACAGACGTTTAGCTTCCAAGATTGTCTATGAAAGGCATCTGAAATCGAGTTCCATTTCAGGAGGACAGTACGAGAAAAAGAACTCGGGGAAAATTTGAACTTCATCAAAGTACCCCGAGGTGAAAAAAGGAAATCTAGAGAAACTTCGAACCAGAAAGAAGAAGAAAATCCGACCAAAAACGAAACAGAAGGAAAGTTTTGAAAAATGTCAGGTTTGCAAACTCCAGAGTGAGTGTGAATTTGATGGGTGTAAACATTGATCTCTCATTATCACTGTAGAAAAAAAGCGACTTGGCTTCGACTCTGCGACAAGCATGATATTTGAATATTTCCAGGATCATAGAACAGAGTCCGTTCCAGTGCAAACCATGCAAGTTTTACTTTAATAACATAAGGATTTCCTTACACATTGGCTTTCTGAAGACCATATCGCAAACACAACCAGTACAGAGGGGGAGTTTTTCTACTGTTCTTACTGCAAGTTTTCTTGTGTGGAAAATGATAAAATGTATGGGCACCCTCACATCTCAAAACACGACGAAGTTGTGTCTGTAATCAACAGATCTGTTCCAATAATCAAAGAAAGTTTACTTAACGAATGCCGATACTTGCAAGGAAAGGTTTCAGTTGAAAATACAGCTAAAGAAACATGTAGAAAAATCTGGACACCAAATTTCGGGAGATGAACTGAAGGAATTCAGATCAGATGTGACCTTTGTTCGCAGATTTGCAATCTGATATAGCTTGCAAAGGCATAAGAAGTTCTAGCATAAAGTTAAGAGTTTTCTTTGTGGCACCTGTGGACTCACATGCTGATTCTAAGGAAGCAAAGGAACACAGAAATATGAGCAACATCACTACGCATCACTCGAGAAAAAGATAGTGAAGCCTGGGAAAACTTCTGAGAAGAAATGTCAGTATTGTCCTTTGATTTTCGAGAACTTCCTCAAGCTGAAGGATCATATCAGAGATCAACATAAGGAATTCCATACCAGGTGAGTTACTAATGAATTAACTGAACTGAATGACTTCAAATATTTTGTTCCAGGTGTCCTCGATGTGCTATGTCGTCGTCGTTCCATCAAGATCTTTCAGTGCACCTCAGAACAAAGTCCTGCAAGTGGAAGAACACGCCCCCAAAAAGTTCTCTTGTAGCACCTGTCCATTCTCGGTGGACTCTGAAGCTCCAGCTCTTTCCACGAAGCTCTTCATTTGGAACCAATCCATATGTATCATGACAACGATCCTACAAATGATAAGAAGACAACACCAAATTACCAAATGTCCAAAATGTCCGAGGTTCTTTCCAAAATCTTCCTTGTGGGCCATCTTAGGATACACACAAAGGAAAGACCATACAAGTGTTCATTTTGCGATCTTACCTTTGTTAGGAAGAATAATTGGATTTTTCATGAGAAGAAGCATACCTCAGGCAAGAGCGAGACGAAAGAAGCTCCTCGAGATGTGAATGAAAGACCCTACTTGTGCTCCACGTGTGGAGCCAGCTTCAGAAAAAAAAGTAAGAGATATGTTGATTCTTTCCACTAAATGGCAATTATGGAAATGAAATTTTACGTCTCTTCTTCAAATTTTCTCCATTGAAAATATCATATTATGTTCAAATCCTTTCGAAATTAGGGACATTTTCTTGCATTTGCAGGCAATAGGAATAAATATACGAGAATAGTCACAAAATAACCAATCATAAGAAAAGATAACGACGAACAGAGAAAGACAAACAGTTAACTAAGATACAATAACACTCAAAATTGTAAAAAAAATTCAAAATAGCTTACATGATGAAATTTGATGAAAATTACTCGTCAGAAAAATATAAACATGTCAAACTGAAAACAGTAATGATAAACAAATTCATCAGAAACTAACGCAGAAAGAAACAGAAAAACAACAGAAAACACAGAATAACCTATATCTGTAAAGGGTTTTCAATATGAGTGTTATTTTAATATTCAAGAAAAAATTCCATTTCTCAATATAAATGATGCGGAAGTTTATTTCATTATAAAGAAGTAGCTATGCCAACACCATATCCTTTTCAATGACATTTCCATAACCAAATCGCAAAGTGGCTTCCCTATGTCCTCGATAGCCTCACGAATTCTATCTTTGAGGTCTTGATCGACGCTGTTTATTGGTGGCGTAGACGTTCTCTTTCACGAGGCCCCAAAGGAAGAAGTCGCGAGGTGTTAAATCACAAGATCTCGGTGGCCAATTGTGATTACCTCTTCGAGGGATAACACGGTCCGGAAACTTTTCCCACAAAAGATCAATGGCTTCGTTGTTGATGATCGGCCACAGATTGAGTTCTTGTGTTAACTGAATTTGTGAGCCTTAAGACCCAAATCTTTATGCAAAATGACGGTGTAATAACGTTTGTGGAATGCCTAATTCCAAAGAACTACGAGGAATGGACAAACCTGGGTTTTCTTCAACACTTTCGGCTGTTCTAGGCGACGTGCACGGGTTTTGTTCTTCACATCACTAACTTGTCCCAGCAGCTCGAATTTTTCCCCAATTTCTTCATTGCGGTCCGACAAGGTGCTTCACAACGACCCAAAAATGTTCGAGTTTTACGAACCGTCTTTGCCAAACTATCACCATTTTTATAGTGAATTTTAATAATTTTAATGTGTTCTTGAAGCGTGTATCGTTTCATTTTTATCAATGGCGTAGTTTCTACTTGTCAAATGTCAAAAAAAGACAGCTTCAAACTTGACATCTACCGAAATAGCGGGGTATTCAAAATTGGAAAAACCTTTATACATAAGCAGAATGTTACCCTGTTTACATTTTCCTGTGCTAATATTCTAAATACACATGCTATATTGTTTGATATACGAGAAATTTCGTAAAGCCATATCTGAAAGAATATATTTCACCCTAAAGATGTTTATATCACCGCGACCAGGCAAAAACAATTCGCATCGCAGCTTTTAGCGCTGTGCAACGTTTCGGAATAGCTGAGCGAACCCGTTCAGGCAGATTGGACAGTCTGAGACACATAACTGAGGCTGACACAATGCCAGTAAGTTAAATAGTGACAGGCCGGTCCATAAATCGGACAGTGAGCATTTGCGCCACAAATTTATGCCTCATATTCGCGTTAAACGTTCAGTAATTGGAGAATGTGGTATACGTGAAATATACGTAAGGTGGCGAATGTTTATTGCCACGCTGGAGCTTCTGCTACCACCCCCCACCCTCCACTTGGACGGAAAGGGTTGGTAAGAAGCAGACTCCTCTTTGAATGGTCCTGTTGGCAGGAGCAAGAGGGAAGTAATGGTAGAAATTGCTGAAATTATGTCGTCCTTGGGTGCAGTCTTCGTAAAATTGTTGCCGAGTGTTTTCTGCCTTTTAAATGGGGTTGTTGATGTCTTTTTTAATCAGGGGAAATGTTTAGAAGGGGTGTAGCTGGTATGGTTAATTTTGGGAAATGCTTAGCGCGATTGCAACCCTTGTTGAGATGTAAGAATATTAAAGTAAATTTGAGTAAATAATTATGAGTTCAGTACTCGTCTTCTGACATCCTTATGTTGAAATATACAGTTATTATATTTATACACCCTGTAGTTATGAGTGTAGAAGGAGTCATCGTTATCTTAGGGATCACTAAGATGTTCTGTCGATATAGTCAGATTATTATAAATTATATTATTTATAAAGACCTCCCTCGAAAACTCAACAACGAATCAGAATTTCTGAAAACACTCAGGTCGATGTTGATGAGGGGGGGCATGATCTGGTAGACAAAGCTTGTTTCTACTAAAAAACCCCAGGTGAGATTTGCAACCCCATCAGCAATTTGAATAGGGAAAGCGGGTAGTTTTGAAGAACGAAGATATGTATGGATTCGAATTGATATGGGAGATCGGTTTATTAATAAAGAGTTATTGGGAAACATTGTGAAAGCGTATATCTTCACTAGGACATTCGAACAATTTAAAATTGAGCAAATTCAAGAAAAGGTCTCATAAGAACAAAAAAAAGTCTTTCAGTTCAAGTCTTGGCATTTCTCGCTGGGATTTTCACAATCCTTCAATTATGTCGCAAGAAAACGAATTAGAAACTTTAACCCACCCAGAAATTTCAAGTTTTGAAGTAGTTCCCTCTGGAAATGTTATGAGTAGAGTGTTACCAATTGCTCTCAGGTTATTAGAATTTGAATGATCGTTTCACCCGAATATTATTCTTTTGAAATGAGAGGTAACAAAATACAATACATGAAACAAAAAAGTCCCTAGCTGAGGTTGGTGCAAAACGGGGTACCATGCTAGTCTGCGTACGATACCAGAGCTCAGGGAAAAACCTCAGTAGAAAAAACTCTGTCTCGCCGTTTTCACAAAATTGAAACTTGAAACAATTCAAATAAATACCTTCAATAATTAGATACACAATACTTAATTCATGTTCTTGGGCCAGGAGGGGGTTTTAAACCAGGTCTGGCATTCCAAGTGACGATATTTCGAATCTCTTGCTCTTCTAAGATCGCTACAGGACCCCATTGAGGAGTAATCATCTCCCATAGATTTAAACAGTGGTCTTTTATCCTAAATATCGATTCTCCATTATAAACATGCTTGATAGAACTCCCGAAATGTCCACTTAAATTTCGGAATAATAATAAAAAAGAAATGACGACTTGAATGAGAACAACACGAAAGAAAAAGTCAAAAAACGTAGCATCAAATTCTTACATCCAGAGTGTCGCTCCAATTCGAACAGAATTAATGAATCCTTCATCAGGATACCGTGCATCCTGTTCCTCAGCAAGGAATCGATATCCGACAGGAAGTATGGTGATTCGGAAGTTTGACGGTTATGTGTAAGTCCCTCAGACGAATCACATTTTGTACTAATGGCTTCCCTTGGACGTATAACGATACAGAGAACTTTGGCCGTTTGTTGCGAACGCAATTATCATATATCTGACTGATATGACACAGAAAACGGCACGATCATGCAAAATACAGAGACGGGAGTCTTCATTGCCCCTTTCAAATCAACCGAGAATAAAGTTATTGCGACTGATATTAGTTTTCTTAGGAAAGTTGGTAATTCGGTACTTTCGCATTGCATTCAGTCCCACTTTTTGCAGGAAAGAAGGGAGATATGGGGACACTGAGGAGCTCTTCGTTGCAAGGCTTCTACTCGTCAAGGACTCCCGCTAGGATGATGGGCTAGTTTTGTCTCAGTTTATATGGAGGAATGTTACATATGAGAAAACTTTTTTGCTCACTTTTTCCTATGAGAATATAGGATATATCTGTCCGTTTACATCTGAATACTGATACCTATTCGTCCATAGCTTGACTTGACACTTGCAAAAATAATCTGAAAACTCGACGGAATGACACTTGAAATTTCCAGGGTATCGAAATATCTCATACAGATAGGATAATATAAAGTTGCCATCATTGAAATAAACGTGGTTTTAGATCCTCCATATTACTACCACTAACGTCAAATTTGACAATCGTTGAATTTTCTGGAGGAATTGTGATTCTTGAGCCTTTTTTAAAACGTTTTTCTAGAAATTGAAATTTCTGGGATGGGTTGAATTTTCGAATCTTTTTTTCTTGCGAAATAATTGAAGGATTGTAAAAATTCTAGCAAGAAATGTCAAGACTTGACCCATCAACTAACAGATTCTTTTCTGTTCTTAAGAGACCTTTTCTTGAATTTTAAATTGTTCGAATGTTCTAGTGAAGATATTTGTATACGCTTTCACAATGTTTCCCAATAACCTTTGATTAATAAACCGATATCTGTCAATATTTTTCCAAGAAACCAGAAATCAATTTCCTGGTTACCTTCATAACTTTCAATTCCCAGCGTGAAACATTACAGCAACTTCTAATTACGGGGATGTTTCAACCATAGAACAACCGAACCATAACACTGCAGCAAAAGGTGTTTCTATGATAAACGTGTCAGTAATAAAGATAGGTACGAAGTCGACCCGCCCATCTTTAAATCAGAGACACGACTTGATATGATTGCAAATACAAAGAGCGAACCATAGAAAAACACCAATAAATAACTTTATCGACGGAACGATCAGAGAAAAATCTCAATTAAAGTCCCTCGATTAATTATGAGGCAAGTTCCGGCTGAGATCGCATCAGAGATGATTTACAGAATCCCGGAGCGGAGCACTCGGAGTCAGTCGCATAAACAGAATGATTAACTGGATGTCAAACTAAAGAAATAAACGTAATTTATAGGGACGGGAAAAAACTTCACAAACTTATCAATACAGCCGCGTTAATAACTGCCTTTAATGACAGCGATGTATGTCTTCTGTGGCCGTTCACGCTAGGCGCTCTTTCTGTGCTCTTTTCACTGTTCGATGCTCGCCTCGGACACCTGCGTTGCACTGTCCCTGCCTACCAGATACGGTCACAGAATATCGTCGGCGATTTGAGGAATCACTTATGGGGTCGAGGGTCACTCGTTGCCGACAAGTTGAAATCGTGCTCTTGTTCTTGTTGAGCTCGTTCTTCGACGGTGTGGAGAGCTGGGAGTGTGGACAGAGTGTTCCGGCTACCTATTTCTGAGTAATTGCTATGCTTGCTTCGATCAATTTTATTGAATTACCTAGGAGATCTCAGAAAAGATTTCTATCATTTAAGAGTTGTTGATGCTGAAATATCGTCAGTGTTAATCTGATGTCGTCGAGTATATTTTCGACGTAATTCACTTACTCAGGGGTGTTTTTTGCTGCTTGCTGCATGACAAGTTTTGATAGTTGTTGTCAATTTTTTGATATATTAAAATATCAAACTACGTCAAGGATATGACTAATGATAGTCAAGCTGCTATTAAAGCACTATACTCCTATACATAGAAGATAGGACAGTATAGAGTTGCCATCATTGAATAAAAAGTGGTAGGTATCAGATCCGCCATATCTACTACAACATTTACGTCAAATTTGACAAACGTTGAATTTTCTGGAGGAATGGTGTGATTCTTGCGCCTTTTTCTAGTTGAATTGTGATTTTTCATTTAAAAATATACAATAAAAGGGTATCGTGTGCTGAAAGGCTTTCTTCAAGCAGAGAAGAGACAGATAAGGAGAAAATTAGAGGAAAATATATCACAGGTCGGGACGAGTACTGAAAAGATCCACATTCGAAATTTTTTCAAGTCTGTCTTGGTAATCTGATATCTTTTCATATGTGTATATTATCGCCTGAAGAAAAATTGTTTATTTAATATTCAATTTATTGACCGTATTTGAGCCGGTTTCCTAAAGACCCAACACGTTGTATTTTTTGGGAATTTCTGAACTGAAAAAACTGGCAACTTGATTCAACCCTGACATTTCCACCATA
Source organism: Propylea japonica (assembly GCA_013421045.1). Lineage (NCBI taxonomy): Eukaryota > Metazoa > Arthropoda > Insecta > Coleoptera > Coccinellidae > Propylea > Propylea japonica. The sequence continues at coordinate 22,440,921 of CM024247.1, read as the reverse complement.
TTGGCCCCCGACTTAGCCCCCCCAGTGGTACTATTTTTCTTTACTCAATTGTATGTCATAGCGTCTCCTCTCTATTAGATCTCGATGCTGCTATACGATTGAATAAAAGTGAATATAGGAGTGCTGAAAAAAGTCAATGAAGTAGTCAAGAAAAACAAAGCCTAATTTGTCTGGGTTTCGGTCAGTCAGGAATCACACACACGAACCCAAATTTCTAAACAGCGGTATACAAATCATCTAACCCTATCGAAATCATCGAATTTTCGAAATATATCCTGGAATCCACCTTTTTCAATTATCTCGAAACAATTACTTCCCCCTGTATAAAAACCTGCTGGTCATAAACCAAACTAAACAATGGCTTCATTCTCGAACCACCATCAGGTACTATAAAACATCTGCTGCGTTGAAACGTGTAATAGGGAAAGTTAACTAAGATATATCCGTAATGAGAAAATATAAACTAAAAATAAATACCCTTTAGATTCTGTTTCATTTACAATAAATTTGTTTCGGATGCGCTTATTACTGAGGTAATGTCTGAACATTGTGAATATAAATACCGCGGGAGTGAGAAAGAATTAGCAGCACGTCTCTGTTGCTTGTCTTGTTTATGTAAAGCCCTTTAAGCTCAGCCAGTTCCTTCATAGATAATTCCTTTCCTTAGCTGTATTTTTCGGGGTGGCATACAATTCTTATCTTGTCTGAAAAAGTAGACAGGTGCTAATTGTCCGAATATGTTGTTACCTAAATTTCGTATGACTTCATTGTTAGTTAATCAAATAGTTAATTAATCGCTAGATTAATAAGCGTGTTGATTACAAGATTTTTCCATCGATAGCATTAATAGTTGGGTATAATTTCTTGATTGAAGTATATTCTTATTTAGCATTTAGCACAAGACATCGTTACATTTGAGATAATATACTCGTACATTTTTCTATATTGCTATGTTGTAACATTACTCGTATCGCTTGTCCATGACAATTGCACATTAAAACAGTAGAAATAAGCAATAAAATGGCTCATTATTGAACAATTTCTTATACCTTAAATCCAATTTTTATTTTGAGTTCGACGGAAAGGGATTTTCTTCGAGCTTACTACAACGTTGTGGTTAGTCAACTTAATGAAGTCATGGTAACTAGTGTGTTAAGTAAGTAGTTAACTATGCTGTACCGTTTTTAAATGTGTTAACGTCAAGGAAAATCTTTTGAAGCTTTGTGAAACCCATCAGTATTCTTTGAAAGCAAGTGGATTCATGTCACAATTTTTTTTTCATTTCACACCACATAATAAGTTCAAGATCGTCGATAAATTTGACCGAAATGTGAGATAACTATGAGCACATTCTAATAAAAATCATAAACATTCCAGTCCTCCTCGCCAGGTATCAAAAATTCATTACACCGAACCACAGAAACAGCAATCGTCGCACTTGCTCCAGATTACAACCTCGTCAAGGAATGAAAAATCGTCCGGACTCCCTGATTCGTTTATGGTGATGTTCCGGAGGGTCCTCTCCGGGTGCAAACACCGTCGTTCGCCCCCAAGCGAATAGACATTTGCCTAAAGTATTATCTCATAATTCCGGAGTTGTGTTTAAGTTACACACCGGACTCGCCTTTTGATATATAGAGGGAGGCACACTTCTAATGTGTACTTAAGTTATTTAGTGGCAGATGGGACTCCGGGCGTTGCAATTCGACCATCGCCTAGCTGCTCCCGGAGCAGATTTACGAGCTACAACTTTCAGCCTCAGTCATATCATATAGCCATTAGTGATACGATTTAGTTGAGACTTTTCAGCACTTTTCAAAGCCAGAAGTGATTTGTTTGATAAATAGACTGAAAATTTTCTCAGTTTTATTCAGCGCCTCGACGCTTTCCTCATTTCGCCGTTTTATGTTGGTAGGAATGACAGGCAGTGGGGTCTGAGCTTTTCGTGGATTGAGATCGTTATAGAATACATGCTGCGGACTCTACACTTACTATTGTTATCAAAGTTGATTGTCTTGAGAGCTTCCATGAAGTCAAATAAAGGGTTTTCCAATAAGAGGTGTTATTTTGAATAGCCCGCTATCGGTAGATGTATACAGTGTGTTTGGTCATGACTTAGCGATAATTTAGCGCATCAAATTTACCTAATATAGGTAACCGACAAAAACACCCCCTTAGTCTTGGAGTAGCCCCCATTTTGAATTTACTTTTTTATTTTCAAGTTGAATGTACTTATATTTTAATACTTCAATGAAAGGTGGGTTGTATCATCTTTCAAAAAAACATTTTCTTCACATCTGTAGCACCTTTATTTCCAAGAAATCGATATTATTTGGAAGCGCCAACGCAAATAAAAAAGTAAATTTGAAATGGGGCTACTCCAAAACAAAGGGTATAAACTTCCGAGTTTTGGTGTTTTTGTCGATAATATTAGGTATTTTTGATGCCCTTAAATTATCGCTAACTCGTGACCAAACACACTGTATAATATTAACTCACAGTATCTTTTGTTTGAATTAGAGTTTACATCAGGATTAATGATATAAATTAGTCCAACTCCAACTGCGCTGTTATAATCATTTATAGAGACCCTGTATAACAGTTTCACCTGTTCGGAAGTTCGAGTTCGACCTCCCATTCCTCATCAATAAGTCCACCAAGCCGTTGAAAACAACTCTCGACTGATGTTTCTCTAGGAAAATCACGGTTCATTATACGAAATTTTCACCGGTTTCCGCACAGAATCCTAATTTCATATTTCTTGAGGGAGTACGACAAGGAGGGGCTTTTCCTGAAATAATTTCTGCATTCGTAACAGACACGAATATTGTTAATGGCGGACATTACTGTCACGCATTCGCTCTGTTAATTGCTGGGCGAGCTATGACTGATTCTGATTTATTCTCTGACGAAGTAAAGAAAGATATATTTCAGTTATCTGCATAGATAATTCTTCGCAGGTATAAGATACCCGTCAGTGTCAATAAGTTTGATTTATCATTCGATAATATTAATCCGATCTACCATGCAGTTTTCACTTTTCCATTTATCACAAGGAACTGATTAATGCTGCAATAACGGTTTTTGAAATGAGTTGGTGGCCTTTATAGATGAACATTGAAGGGAATGATTTTTTCTAGAATAATTATGGTATATTGAATGATATAGAAGTCGACCAATAGTAACTAACTTGTAGACAGGTTTTGATATGTTGACAATGTCGTGTAAACTTACTGGTGTATGGTTTTAGTTATTCGAAAAAATAGGGGAAAATAAAATGAAGTTTCTTTAGGGAATTGAAAATAACCCTTGGTATAGCAAATTCACCTTATGGGTTTTCCAATAAGAGTTGTTATTTTGATTTCAAAGAAAAATGCCATTTTTCAATATAAAATGATCGGATGTTTATTCCATTATAAAGAAGAAGCTATGGCGTTAATAGTGGAAAATAACATTAGGCAAATGACCACCACGACCACGCTTACAAACCATATCTATTTAATGAAATTTTCCATAACCAAATCGCAAAGTGGCTGGCCTATGTCCTCGATAGCCTCAAGAATTCCAACTTTGAGGTCTTGAATCGACGCTGGGCTGTTTGGCGTAGACCTTCTATTTCACGTGGTTCCAGAGGAAGAAGTCGCACCTCCAGAAACTTTTCCCGCAGAAGATCAATGGTTTCTTGTGTTTCTGAACCTAATGAGCATTTAGACCCAAATATTTATGCGAAATACGGTGTAATTATATTTCCAAAGCATTCTACGATGTTAAAATCATTTATAAAGACCCCGTTTAAAGCAATCTTTTCGATACGGAATCTGAGATCTACCATTTGGTTCATATGTGTACGATAAATAATGATATACAATGAATGAATGCGATTTTGTGATCGTGAAAGGTCTATTGTGAATACCGGCACATTCTGTGAGTTCATATCAAGTCAAGTGTTTGTCATATACTTGGTCAACTCAAATCCGTTGGATTTTCAGAGTAAGATGTAAACATAGAGATGTCCCTACGCGTGAATATTACTGCATTGTAATCAACCAAGCTCTAGAGTAAAATGGAAAGCACTAAACTGCCAAACCTGGCTGAGTAAACAAGTCGCATCAAATAACTAAACAGTAACAGAACGATATTGCCAAACTTATAGTATTGTCTGTAACAGATGCTAACCGTTAGTATGAGAATAGAGGAGCTGTAGATCAATAAAATTATCCCAATACGTACTAAGATATGGCACTAGATCGCAATGACGAATGTTTTCGCGTTCATAAATAGATTCTACTTGGCTGCGTCAACAAATGCGTGAAAGCATCTCTAGGTTTACTTATTTACTCAGAGGTTAGATATAGATTATAACGCCAGAAAAAGTAGTGTCTTCAAGGAATCCCCGTTGTATCGGCAACATGGTCCTTCTCTACGGATCCAGAGAGTCCGCTTCAGGAACGTTACCGGCACATTCTGTGAGTTCATATCGAGTCATGCCAATCTCTTCGGAGCGGCGGGTGGATTTTTAAGCTGCCCGCGATTTATTGCATACTTTTAAGCCTCCGGCGGGCTGTAAATTTTGAAGTCTCCTTTTTGCGGCGTCACCGCGGTGATGCATGGATGGGCCGTGCGCTAATGGCTCCCCTCCGCAGCTACCCTTCCCCCGCCCCTGACCGTACGTCATTGACACTCCTTTCCAGGAGATATATGAAGATCGATATCGGGTCAAGAATCGAATTTTGTCAAGATTTTCTTCGTTTGGTGATATCAAGTTGCCCTCATCATTGGTGATGTTTCACTTATTTTCATGTGTAAACGTCAACTGAAAACTAAAAAGAATCTCTATGCTCTGAGCTAGTCATTTCAACACTCAACGTTATTAACACAGAGTGAAATTTAGTTTAGTCTTGTATTGAAAAGACGAATAACCACGTCGAATTTTCAATCACACTCTATTCATTTGTTGTCGAAAGCATGTATTTAAGTTCGATAAAGGGTTTTCCAATAAGAGGTGTTATTTTGAATTGCCCGCAATTTCGGTAGATGTCACGTTTGAAGCTGTCATTTTTGACATTTGACAAGAAGAAACTACGTCATCAAGAAAAATGGAACGATACACGCTTCAAGACACATTGAAATTATTAAATTCACTTTAAAAATGGAGAAAATTTGGCAGGGACGGTTCGTAAAACTCGAACACATTTGGGTAGTCGTGAAGCACCTTGTCGGACCGCAATGAAGGAATTGGTGGAAAAATTCGAGCTGATGGGACAAGTAAGTGATGTGAAGAATAGAACCCGTGCACGTCGCTCAAGAACAGCCAAGAATATTGCTGCTGTAGCCGAAAGTGTTGAAGAAAACCCAGGTTTGTCCATTCTTCGTCGTTCTTTGGAATTAGGCATTCCACAAACGTTATTTCACGTATTTTGCATAAATTTTCGGGTCTTAAAGCTCATAAAGTTCAGATAACTCAAGAACCATTGATCTTCTGCGGAAAATGTTTCCGGAACGTGTTTTCTCTCGAAGAGGTGATCACAATTGGCCATCGAGATCTTGTGATATAACACCTTGCGACTTCTTCCTTTGAGACCACTTGAAAGAAAAGGTCTACGCCAATAGCCCAGCGTCGATTCAAGACCTCAAAGATGGAATTCGTGAGGCTATCGAGGACATAGGTCAGCCACTTTGCGATTTGGTTATGGAAAATTTCATTAAAAGGATATGGTCCTGTAAGCGTGGTCGTGGTGGTCATTTGCCTGATGTTATTTTCCACTATTTATGGCATAACTTCTTCTTTATAACGAAATAACACCCGATAATTTATATTGAAAAATGGCATTTTCTTTTAACATCAAAATAACATCTCTTATTGAAAAACCCTCTAGATGAAAATTTCAGCTTCAATTAAAATCACGTCGCGAATGAAATTTACATGATAGATAGAGCGTTTCTCGAACCGATATGAATTTTTTTTTCAAGGCGGACGCATCCACAGAACTGCATGAATAAATTTATTCTCTGTCGGAGTACAGGAGACGTCACACATAGAAATGAGAATTAATAAACCCAATTAGCGACTGTTGCAGGGACATTTCTGTAATGGCCCATCAGGACCTGATTTATGACGCAGGTGACATACCAGAGAGACTTTTAAAAAGATGGCGGCATGAAAATGGACGGTAATTCATGAGCGATTTCATCTGGACTGCACGTGAAGTCGAATATTTTCGGGAATTATTAATTTTGAGTTTTGGTGATTTATTGTGCGGTATTGGTGATTGCAATCTTCAGAGTGATTTTATGGGTCATTCCTTATTTTGATAATGAACGACTGTATGGAATTCAAAATGAAGATAAGAAGCAATTAGTGTTTAGTTTTGAGTGCTCGTTTTACATAAACGCGTGCTATATCGTAATTTTCTAATTTGAGCCGAAAATGATCTCAAACGATAGAGTTCGACTCCCTGATGAAGAATTCGTGGTCAAATTCAGTTCTGCCCGGGAGCACGATATCTTTCGAAGGGATTGTCCTAGAAACTCGATATTACAGGGTGAGTTCGGTTCCCAAATACCGCGATTGATATTGTCAACCAGCCAAATCTTACTGGGTGTTTTAACAATAATGGCCATTCAAATTTATTGTTCCTTCATATCTCCGACAAAACGAAACCAATCGAAATGACATAACATAAAATTTCCTACAAATTGTGCCACGACAGCTTGTTCTGCGGCATCCTGTTCTAACTCAAGTTTAGTTTAAAATGAGGTATTTTCCATGACTCAATAAATGAAAAAAATTCTATGGTTCCGATGATTCGATCCTCTTGAAATCCTCCATGAACATTCAGTATAGCAGTCTCGATTCACAAAAAAAATTTCACTCGAATCGGATATCTTGTCATGGAAATATAAAGATTCTTCTTTGAATATTCCAATTGAATTTCTATGGTTCTGTTCAAACTATGGTCACACAGTTTTGCATAAACCTCATTATGACCATCTTGCATATGGCCGCAAAATTTCATTTGGGTAGGTTTCGTTTTGTCTGAGATATTGAGGAACAAAAAAAAATTTTCGAATGGCCATATTTTATGTTTCATGAAACATGTTCAATAACAATTTAAAACAGTACGCAAAAATCTGTGGGAATTAATATTCTTCTAATTACTATAGACGAAAACATCTCGAATCCGAACATACAAAACAAATTAAATCCTTTAACGAATCAGCCGATTCGTTCAGGTCAAGGAGAGGGACAAAAGCGAGAAGAAAAGAGTATCATCGAATCGAATAATACCCTTTCGAGCCGGTCGCCACCTTATCTGTGGTAATTCCCTTTCGGTTTCTCGTTATTTACTGCTGATGGGCGTGCTCCTCAAAAATCTGGACGTTGGGCGGCATCTATGCCGGGTATAAATCTGTCAAAAAGATATTGTACTTCGGTTATTTATGTACGAATCAAGTCCGCTCACTTCGTTCTCATCAATCGCGGATGCCGTGATCACTGACGCGCCCCCTGGCTCTTCTTCTTCTCTTCTTCTTCTTCTTTAGGACGGATAAAATCTTGTGGAACTGATTTGTCAGGTTTTATAGGGGGTTTATTTGGGTGCGATTAAATTAGAAGGGGTTGATGTACTCGGTTATTGAAAGCGTATAACGTGTTTTCCTATAGAGATGATACTATTTGAAAATGAAAAAACATGAATTTTTCATTGACACACAATTTTTTCAATTAAAAAAATTAAAATACAGTGGAACTTGCCTATAAAGACGTCTGTATAACGAATTTCGTACGAGACATTGCACCTTGAATCCCAATTCCATCTCAGAAACAGCCTCTAAAACGAAGTAAATTCTCTCTATAACGAAATATTCAAAGAATATCACTCTTTGAATGGGTATTGGTAAGAAGGTATAAGGGTGGGTTTTTCCGAATTTTTTCCAACGTACCTACGCAATAAATCCCGACCATCCTTACGGCGGGCAGAGAGATCTTTCTGAAACGTTTTAAATACCCCCTGGCTGTTTGGTTTCAATCAAAATTTTGCATAGGACTTGAGATTTATGCTAAGTATGAATGAAATATCGCAGCACGATCGAATTATTTCTGGGAATTATTCAAAAAATAAAATAATGTCAAAATCTATAATAAAAAAAATGAATTCTAAGGGTTCAGATGAAGCGATTTTCTTTAAAAACGTATGGAAACTTTTTTCACGAAAAGTTGATAGTTCCGAGTATAAGCAAAAAACTGACCAAGAATGAGATTTTTCATTTTTTTGTATTTTTTTCAATGTTGCGTCACGAAATTTTGTTGGCAAACCTCAGATTCGGATTAACACCCCAAAAAACATAAAAAAATGTAAATATCAAAACTACCTCAAACTTTTCCGCTAGGGGTTCTTTTAAGCACAAATATACTGTACTACAACTGAGCTAACGTAATTTCCCCCTATGCTGAAACGGCGTCAATAAAGGGGGAAACCCCATATTGGTAGTTTATCAACTGAATTGAAACCGATTAATCTGTCAACGTGGCTCTGACAAAAAATCTTCCTAAATTACAGTTGTCAAAAATATGACAACTGCTGAAAGCGCTCTCGATTCTCTAATCAAAGTTAGATATATGGCTGTGGAGAATCAATTTAGATCCCTCTCTTTCACAGGATTTCAATCTTTATCGAGTAGCTAGTAGGAACAATGTGACAAAGTATTTTCAATTTGGTTGAAAGTATTGTCCACCGGTCAACTAATATAACTTAAGTTTGAATACATTCATTAATTGTCATTTCTTTGCCTTTTGTATGCATTCAAAAATTCTTTGATATTTAAAAGGAAGATATAAATATATTCAAATGAGAACATAAGAAAAAAAGTTAAAGAATGATAACATCTAATAGGTATCATATAAAATTCATGACTGCATTCCATTTTCAGATTCATCCTACAACAACATATGAAATTCACACTGGAAAATCTTTCAAATGTCTGCACAAGGCTGCATATTTACTGGCCGAAGCTTCGGCGAATTGAAGATACATTTTCAGACACATTTTGACGAGAGGAATTTTCCTTGCGAGTCTTGTGATTATAAGGGAAAGACTAAACAACAATTACAAAGGTAAGTCAACTCATCATCTTTTGAGTTCTCTTACGCTCATAATAATCAATTTCACGGGATAACCGGTTATCATTTTGGTTAACCAATGCATTCAAGCGTCATGAAAAAGCCCTTCGACGTCATTAATTTAAACCGCAAATGACCAGACTCAAAAGCTGGGTTAAACTTCCGGTTATCAGAAAAATAGTGTTCTACGAGACAGTTAGGTTAGGAAACCAACGCATCCAAAGCTTTTAACTTGTTAATATCATTAAAAATAATGGTCCGAAGTTCTTAAAGGTTAAAGCTCACTTGGACAAGACGATGAGACGTTTTCACTGAATCAAATGGGTAGGCGCTCACTTAGAAGGCGCGAAGCGAAGAGCAGCGAGGAGGCGACTCGTTCGACGCGCGTGAATCATCTACCCTTGTTAGTGCAGGTGGGCGGCATGCAACAAGGGTAATACAAAGTTATTACGGCCTAGATATAGGTGGAATTACTTCCGATGCCTGCTCGACGCATCGCTTCGTCCAAGTGCGCGGTCCTCGGCGAACTTGCGCTTCGTCTCGTCCAAGTGAGCGTCACCTTTAATCGATTTTTCTACAGTTCAACTAAACTTTTGAATAATTCCAATTCAACTAGCGTAGGTCTTAAGACCATTCAAGCCGACCAAAAACCTACACAACGTGGACAATAATTAAGGTCGAAATGCAGCAGAAGAAACGTCCTTTCTTCCTCCACAGACTTACGACCAAGTTAACCCTCTTTAATTTCTTGAACTTTACCGAACTCCTTCAACAGTCTGGACTATAAAGTACGACCAAATGACAGGAACGACCCGCGCATCGATTTCAGAATAGATATCAGCGTTAATTACATGGCCTGCTTCGCCAAATGTCAATTAATGGTAGCATTGGAAGCATATAAGCGAGCTGGTGTGCCGCCTGTACCAACCGACCAAGTGTTTTTTGGTATATGTATAAAGCGGGAAGGTCGTATCTTTATGTCTTTAGGATCGGTACGTACGCGCGGAATCTTCGAATCACTTCTTCGCGACCATTGTACGTTTTGTTCTTGTTTCTTCTTCTCGTCGTGGTGTACTTGGGTACCGTGGACGCCCATCTCATCTCCATTTTAGATCGTTTTTTTTCGAACTCTTGTGGGAATCATTGCATTTTTATGGTCTACTAGGATTGGTTTTATTTTGTATTATTATTGATTCATTATTATTTTTCTTTTCATTTGAACATAAATTTCTTATAGTACTCGTAATTATAAAATTGTAACTGATTTTTAGGGTGAAATAAGAAGCTGCGACTTGACTCCGTTTAAACATTTTGTTTTTTTCTTCTTTCGATGACATAGCCAAATATTTCATTATTTCTTACATCAATCAATTTCAAGCAGATAACCCATAATAACTGCGGTTATTATGGTTCAGCCCTTGGTTATTCCCTTTTTGTACTAGAAAGAATAACCGGCCCTCGGCTCTCGTCGCTTGAATGCGTTTCTGGTTATTAGTCATGCGATGAATACAAACTTCGATTTGCAAATGTAAATTATTATGCTTCAAGTTCAACTCCATGCATCCCAAAATATTAATTTTTGAAACGCGGATTCAATGTAACGATGAACATATGTTTTCAGAATGTTCCGCTTGACAAAAAAAAGTTTTTTTGTTTCTGACAGAAATGAAGGAAGAGAAAATATTGCAGAAAATATACAGGAGGACACTATCCAATAGATTTAAATTCACATGTATTGATATCGCTGTTGTATTTGGTTACATCTTACACGTCACAGTAAAGTTTGCTATTAATGAAACTTTTTGGGAACTTAACACAAATTCATAATTTTTTCTAACAGTCGAGAGCTATAAATTGTAACACAATATAGCTTTTGCCATTATCTAAGTGAAGAAAGATTTTTGTTAAATTCAAACAATATCAGCAATCTTTGTCGATTCTGAAGAGCTCTCGACTATTTTAGAGAACCACAGTCAAGTTCTCGTGAACAGCGTGAACATCTTATTCTCACACGTAATATTTGGTACTAGGGAAGAACAGGCCTTATTCTGGTAGTACCATATATTCCAGACTTTTGAAGGAGTTCAGTGAAGGATTTAATCCTCTTTTTTTATTAACGTTCCTTAACTGCTATCGTTTGATGACTGGCTGGAAAACTACAGAATGACACTTCGTGTGGATTCCAAGGAAAACCGTAGTATTCTGTTCTCGAGAACAAAACCCATATGGATCTTGAGAACTTTTCGTTATTCTAGAAATATCTAATGAGGTCATCTCTAATGAGAAGACATGCCATTCATAAATCAGTTTTTTTGCATTGTTAATGTGGTATTATTATGATTGTTTTGATTTATTTTCCAGACATATGACAGTACACGAGGAAACGAAAAAATTCAAATGCCCTAGTTGTCCTTTCACTGCAAGAACTTCGCATCATCTGAAGAGACATACTAGGCTCCATACAGGCAGTAAACCCTATAACTGTCCGCAACTGTACCTAGCAGTAACAGTTTGGTAAGTTCAATTTTTTTAATCTATCACGAAGATAAATATTTGAGCTTGAGCTGTGAAAGCATTCTTGTCATCAAAATACTCCCAAATAACAATAATAATATGCACAAGAATATATCAATGAATTATTAAAGGGTTTTCCGATAAGAGGTGTTATTTTGATATTTAAAGAAATATTCCATTATCGAAATGAATGATCGGATGTTCATTCATTATAAAGAAGAAGCTATGCCGGTAATAGTAGAAAATATTATCTGGCAAATGACCACCACGATCACGCTTACAGGACATATCCTTTTAATAAAATTTTCCATAACCAAATCGCAAAGTGGCTGCCCTATGTCCTCGATAGCCTCACGAATTCCATCTTTGACGTCTTGAATCGACGCTGGGCTATGGCGTAGACCTTCTCTTTCACGTGGCTCCAAAAGGAGAAGTCGCAAGGTGTTAAATCACAAGATCTCGGTGGCCAATTGTGATCATCTCTTCGAGAGATAACACGGTCTGGACGCAATCAGCAAAGACACGATGTTGTTGAGGATCGGCTGGCTCGAGTTCTGTGTTAACTGTTTAACTGAACTTTATAAGCCTTAAGACCCAAATCTTTATGCAAATATGGTGTAAAGAAGTGTTGTGGAATGCCTAAATCCAAATAATGATGAGAAATTGACAAACCTGGGTTTCTTCAACTCTTTCGGCTACAGGCAAGCATATTCTCGGCTAATCTTGCTCGACGTGCACAGGTTTGATTCTTCACATCATTAACTTGTCCCAACAACTCGAATTTCTCCACCAATTTCTTTATTGCGGTTCGACAAGGTGCTTCACGACGACCCAAAAATGTTCGAGTTTTACGAACCGTCTCTGCCAAATTTTAACCACTTTTGTAGTGAATTTTAATAATTTCAATGAGTTATTGAAGCGTGTATCGTTCCATTTTATTTGACGTAGTTTCTACTTATCGAGTGTCAAAAAATGACAGCTTCAAACCTGACATCTACCGAAATAGCGAGCTACTCAAAATAACACCTCTTATTGGAAAACCCTTCATTATAATCAATTGATTTACCAATAGATAAACCCCAGTGACAACCAAATTTAATCTTTCACACCCTGTATTTTCCTCTTTCGCATCGATTAGCCATAAGCCTCATCCGGAATTTATTTCCCAGGAAAATTTGAGAAAACACATCTTATCAACGAGCAAGCATCCTGGAAAATCCATCTACGAATGCAAATTCTGCAACGGAGACCGATCCAAACCAACTTCTTCAAGGAATTCAAGGCACATTTACTCACTTGGCATCCTATGAAATGGACAAAGGGGATAAAATAAAAAGTTCCAGTGTATACGAAGCGAAAAAGGACCAATTCTTCCCGATTGGAAACGCGCACAGCCAACTGAAAACTGGGTAAGAACAGGGCTTTTTCTTGTTGCTTGAATCCGATGGATTGAGCTTAATTTGGTTGGTTTACCTGCGGTTGGTTTTTTTCTTCGTGGTTGGGGCATTATCATTTATTATTTATTTATGTGATATAACTAGGACCTAATCTGATGGGCTCCATAGATTCACTAATAAAATTACTAATTCGTCGGATTTTCGACTCAAAATTCGAAAATTACAGAGCTTTGGGCCAAACGATCTAGCACTTGTTTGAAAACGAACGCTCAAAAAGGTTATCTTCTGAACTCAAGGATCTACGGTTAAATATGTGTACAAGTCAAGATTCACCCTGTATTTCAACTGAATTTATTTGAAAAGTAGAACGGATTTATTGTTTTTGGTATGTTTTTATAGGTTTTCGAGGTAGCTGAATCCGATAAAATTACTTTCGGAACGATATCTGCAAGCGTTTAGAATTTGGTTGTTCAAATGGCATTTTTTCCAAACTCGATATTTCAAACTTCCATAATTTCCGTTTGAACAGCCGGAATCAAAAATATTTGCATATTCTTTTTCAGTCTGTAGACTCCTTCAATATAAGCACCACATAAAATGACCATCTAAAATTTCGAAATTTTTGGACGAAAAATACCTAAGGGGTTGACCCCCCCTAAAACGCTATATTTCAGCTTCTTGCGAAAATTCAGTAGAATTTACAGAAACGGTTATTACTGACAGTTATCAAGATCGGTCTAATGATCGATTGACGTGAATGGTACATCGATTCGTAGCGATCTGAATTAAGCAGGCGCTCTCGAATGCAACTCGAAAATGAAAAATGGAAAAAAACTATAAACTGCATTCATTTGAGAA
>CM024247.1:22364767-22426934 GCA_013421045.1 Propylea japonica | reverse complement strand
CAAAACTGCCGCTGCCGTCGTCGTTGGATTTTGGATTGCCGAAACATTAAAATGCTCCGCGTCAAATTTCCACCCCCGTGGCACGTCCGCTGAAGAAGGTTAAATGAATCAACAAGGAAACGTCAGAATTGTACGCGGGAAATGGGAGTTTATCTTTCGTAGTTCCTTGTTGAGGAGCTGGATTAAGTTTGTAATTTTGGAGTGATATGGGAGTGAAATTTGGGCATGGTTTATGGAGGCTAGGGCGCTAGGGGGAGTTGAGCGTACGAGGGTTGTGGTTGATATCTAGTTAGCCTAGAACCATTTCCAGGCATAAACAAAATATTGCAATACCATTGCAACGAACAGTAACTTATTAGAAGTGTCAGTGTAGAGTTTGACGCCAAAAAAGTGAATCAGAGTTGAGGCAAATATATCAAGAAAATATGTCCACCGAAATTATAAAATTCGAAAATTTCGAGTATCGAATCCATCATCAATCATCATTCCAATCAATGTCCATCGTTGTAACCGTCAAAAATGGACTGCAACTTCAAAAGAGTTAAATTTTCCATTGAAGATGATGACCGATAAGAAAGGTCAGTTTCCGGTGTTCTTGCTTCAGTTTTTTGGGTTGTCATAGAGTAAACATGAAAGATTTTTCTGATAACGGTAGAACAATAACTAGAGATTACTATTCGACATTACTGAGTTACTAACCACTCGACGGGAAAAAATAAGAGAGAAAAGAAAGCTATCCAAGGGTTTTGTTTTTTGGAGGATGACGCCCCCAGCAAATCTCATGTTGCCATGCCAAAAATTCATGATATAGTGTTAGAATTTCTAAAATGGTCCAGATCATTTTCATGCATTTCAACGACCCAATCAGCAAAGACACAACGGTGTTGATGATCGGCCGGCTTGAGTTCTTGTGTTAACTGAACTTTATAAGCCTTAAGACCCAAATATTATGCAAAATACGGTGTAATGACGTTTGTGAAATGCCTAATTCCAAAGAACGACGAGGAATGGACAACCCTGGTTTTCTTCAACACTTTCGTCTAAAGCAGCAATATTCTCGGCTGTTCTTGAGCGACGTGCACTGGTTATATTCTTCACATCACTTACTTTTCCTACAGCTCGAATTTTTTCACCAATTTCTTCATTGCGGTCCGACAAGGTGCTTCACACGACGACCCAAAAATGTTCGAGTTTTACGAAACCGTCTCTGCCAAATTTTTACCATTTTTATAGTGAATTTAAATTTCAATGCGTTCTTGAAGCGTGTATTCGTTCCATTTTATTACTGGCGTAGTTTCTACTTGTTAAATGTCAAAAAATGACTGCTTCGAACGCGATATCTACCGAAATAGCGGGCTATTCAAAATAACACTCTCCTCAAATTTTTCCTGGGCCAATTCGTACATGATCCTTGTGCCAGATACGGGCCATAAGTTCCAAGATGACTTAATGCGATACCAGCCACGCTTAGTTAGAGCCAGGCGAAGAGGAAAGAAAGGACATCTCCAAGATGCTCTTGGTGATGACATTTTGTCCACGCGGCGCATCTTGTGGAGCATATATAAACTTATGTCGGACGCAAGCTTCCGCTAGCTATACTCTTCCTTTTTTATGCCCGTCCTCAACGCCAACTGCGAGTCGTAAACTTTTGTTCCTTGTTTATTTTCATTTCCACAAACTATGAAAGAGAATTTTTCGAATGAGGTTGGAGTCTTTTGAAGATCCTGGAGTGAATGTTTGAATATTTGCGGAAACAATAACTAGTAGGTCTTAGTTGGATGGTATGATTTGATTCACTCAAGGCAGTGTCACTGAGTTATGCATTTGGAATGTGCATTTCCAGCATTTTCCAGGAAGAATCATTTCTGTCAGAATTCCCCACCATTTTCAGGAAAATAAACTATCGAAAAAAACAAACTCCTTGAAAATGTTTTTTCATTTTGACAGTTCTCAGATAACAAACATGGCTTTGATCTATTTCTGATTGAATCAGACGTCAAACCAATCCTTTTGATCTTTTAAAGTTGGATCTTGATATCGGAGTCCAGATTGTTTTGAGATTTGCAGACGGTTTATTGATGGGATTATCGGTAATCGACTTGCTGCTTCTTTGATTTTCTACATTTAAATTTTTTTTTCTAATTTGAATCACCTTTTGAATTCCGAATACTCCGATACTTTTAAAACCACATATTCTATCGATTCGAATTTTGTATTCTGGAAGAGAATATGACGCGAAAACGTCTCGAAAATTTCGTAGGATCGTTTGATTATAGGAAATTCTTAAGAAATATTTAACTAAAAGTTCTGGTCGCTGTAATTCTCGAAATAAACGAGTTACGGACTCAAAATTTTCAAATTAGATTAAAACATCCACGTGTCTGAATGTTTTCAAGAAGAGCCAAAATCGGTTGATTGGTTCAGGAGTTACTCTCGCTTAAACTTCCCATATTTTCATTACCTCATTGAAATACTGAAAAAAAATTATTTGACTATAAATCACTAAAGCTTGCAACCTATTGAAACAACTCAATTCCCAACAAACACGTAACACATGTTCCATTCTAAATAACGAAAAAGAAACGCAGGAAAATGATTTAAAACCTTTCAAACCTCAAGTACTCTCCCATTTCCAGTACCTATCCAATTAAATTATCAATTAATTCACTTCGTTCCCCCACTAAGAAAAGAAATTCCATTCGTTCACATCGAACTGAGTATACCTGTTCATTTCCTTGATTTATACACAATAGCACGTAAGGGACCCAATAAAAACTGGTGTAAGAACCGATTATCTCAACAGTTTCGCAATCAATACTTCCAATAACCTCACTCATATACACGAAGAAGGAAGACTATTGACTATTCAACAATTAATAAAATATTTAGGTAATTAAAATGTCTGGAGATAAGTAATTTATGTACCCGCAGTAGGAGGCCATGATTTACAGGCCCTCATGTTCGATAAAGAGTAAAATAGCAGTTTATCTATAATTGTAAATTGATTGAATGTTAGCTCTAGTTCGATTCCTATGTATACCCTGTTCGACGTTTGTTGCAGGTTATTATTTTATAAGCGTAATGCGGTCGTTTATAATGGGATTTCATCAGAGACGAAGAGAAACGTGTAATTGTTATGATGCATTTATATATGACGTTTAATATTTGGTTTTTGTAGAAAGGAGTACCGTAGCGTTTTCTTAAACCGATTGGTACCTGAATAATCTGTCAAACATGCCAAAATTCGACTCGACAGGGTGAATTTCACAGATTGGTGACCCAAATTCTTTTCTCAGAAGAAAAATATTTGCCAATAAACTCCTGAAACAAGTCAATTTTTGTTTTACTTTTACCAAATTGTTATTCGTTTTTGACTAATTTTGTTTTAACCCTCTGAATTTTCGAATACAGAAAGTGGCCGGGTCATGTGGTACTTTTTTGGCAAGCTCTCTGTATCTTCTTTACAAGCGTGCAGAAATAAAAAAAAATCTGTTAATTCAATGAGGTATTCAGTTTGTGCACTTTGTCATGGCTCATTTACTTTGAGACGATGCAAAGTGATGAAATTTTTCATCGAATAAAAGTCGACCATTAGAGTTTTATTACAAAAAATTTAGAAATTCTTGAAAATTTCTGCAAGCCTGTAAAGAAAATACAAAGACCTGCTACTTCTTTACTTCAGATCGTAAATTATTGGACCTTTCAATATCGTTATATTCCCTGTCTTTTCTGATGGGCTTCTACATTCTACTATAATTTTTCCCCTGTTTTAACCATTTTAAAAGGTTTCAATTTTGGTCTATATGTGCACAGATTTGACTGTACATTGGTACTGGAAAATGTGAACGCGGCTCTATACATTTTCACGTAAAATGAAGAAAAACAGAACAGATGAAAACCTCTGCAAGAAACTGTTTCGAACATTATTCCTCATCGACTATTTTTCCATAAAAAATCTCTCTTCATTCGATCAAATAACCCCTTAAAAAACAAAACAAAGCAGAAAAAAGCGAGAATATAATAAGTACATAGCTCAGATATACTTTTGGCAAGAGAGTAAAATTATGTATATGGTTAATTGAAGAAAGCCTGAAGAGAGGTTTGTTTTATTGCATCATGATCATATCATGATATTATAACTTTGTGTAAATAACATTAAATCCCCTATACGAATGTAAAAAGACCTATTTTATCGAAACAAGAAATGAAGAGGGTAGGATTGGAACAACGTATTCAAATAAACCGTTCCAGAAAACGAGTGGCCATATCTCCCACACGGAAGGAGGAAGAAAGAAGATTTTAAGTCTCGATGGCGCGCTACAGTCCAAGTTTACAACCTGTCCACATAAATCTGTCATCGGCCGACAGACAGACTCGCTCGCTCTGGATGGCTCAGGCAGATCTATCTCGCTATTTATTCTTCCACCAGACAGCCACTCTGTTTACTCCAGACTCTTTCTTCGTGTTACCCTGGGCCATGATAACGGCCGACAAATTCATCCGGGCTTCTTCTTGAGGTCTTTTTATTCATACCTGGTGATCTCGGTGAATGAAGTGCTCAGTTGTGGTTGCTGTAAGTTGGGGACTTAACACTTTGGCTGCCATACAGTTTTCAGGTCAATATTCTGGTAGGCTGTGTCAGTCATGCAGGACTGACAATCGAACACCCCATTCAGGCTTTGGCAGTCAAATCTGACTGACAGCTCGTGTCATTTTACCTACACCGCGTCAGTCTTTAAAGACTGACATGACATATGGAGCAAATCGAGTGTCTCGGCTTCTTTCTGACTACAGGTATCTGTTTTTCAACTCTACTCTAACTAGATATCGCAATGCATGTCTGGCTTGGCAGAATAATTTCGCCTCCGGCAGATGGCCTAATCGGAGGATCCAGTGTCAGTCGTATACGACTGACGTGGCAGCCAAAGTGTTAAAAGTTGTTATTTGGTGGATCAATTCGATGAACAGGTTATCTCGAAAAACGAAACATTCGGTCAACTCATTAATTTATTGATAACCAAAATTTTTTAACGAAATTTTGAGGGAATGCGATCACGAATTACTTGGGAGTGCGTCGGAGAGGGAGCAGGAATGATTATTAGACCACATTTGTGGGCATTATGGATGAAATCTCTCTGTATATATTTCTTTGGAATTGAGAGCTAACAAAATACAATACATGGAAGAAAAGAGTCCCTAGCTGAGGTTGGTGCAAAACGGGGTACCATACTACTTTGGCGTATGATACCAGAAACACCGGGAAAAACCTCAGTAGAAAAAACCCTGTCTCGCCATTTTTTCAAATTGAAACTAAAAACTATTCGAATAAATACCTTCAATGTTTAGATAGAAAAAATTAATTCATGCTCTTGGGCCAGGAGGGTGTTTTAAACCAGGTCTGGCATTCCAAGTGATGATTTTCGAGTCTCCTGTTCTTCTAAGACCGCTACAGAACCCAATTGAAGGGTAATTATCTCCCATAGATTTAAATAGTTGTATTTCATCCTAAATATCGAATTCAATTTCGGAATAATGATAAAAAACGTGTGACAAACTTATGTTAAAATGACAATCTCTCTGTAAACCCCCACAAAGAAAAACATCGAAAGAATGCTGACCAATTCAAATCTAATATCCAGTAAAAATAATGTCGAAAAGCGAATTAAATTTCTTCATTTCCTCATCACTTCGTGAGAGTCTAAGTCTTGGCACTGAATATAATCGTTTTGAGATATACAACGCGCAGAAAATTCATAATAAATAATAAACAGAAAACTATTCGTTTGAAAGAATTTCTTGAACGATTGACAAACCGTGCGGAGGTCAACGTCAACACTTTTTTGCTTGAATATCAGTTCAAGCACAGCACCAATGGTTTTCGAAAGAACAACTGAATCCAGACGATCTTCATGAAATTCGTCGAACTCTCAGGAAACAAACAATAATGACTTTGATCTATTTCTGATTGAATCAGTTCTCGAAGATTTCATTCGATTTTTTTCAAGTGGGATCGTACCATTAAAGCTTCTGTTATATCAAAATATGAACCAACTCTCGGTACCACCACCAACAAGGCAGGCACCTGCATTTCATTCCAAGAATTCCTCGCCATCCAAAGTACCTTTTTTCGCCGCGAAATCGTCGAAAGGCGTCAACGAGCCCAGTGCCCATTTAAATTTCTTCAACCAACACCCAATTCTGTTGCCGTTGACAACCAAGACGTGATTAATTGAAATTTAAAGTCGATCCCCAACGTGTTTTCTTGATGGCCTTTCGAAGTCCGAACATTCCCAGTCTGCTGTACCTCTGTCATTGTCTTTCGTTCATCGCAGCGTCACCGATATTCGTACTTGTCGTTTCCTGTCGATCACGACTATCAATGTTAATTATTATTGATTAATTTCTACCTAACTGGTCGGTGACGGGATCTTAATAGGTTGTTCTCACAGCGACCAGAAACCAGTCGCGAAGGAGTAAACATACATGTTCGTACAGAGATTTCTGAAACCGTAACTTTTGCTCTCACTATTCACCGTTTAGACCAGCTTTAGTCAGCTAGTCACTTTTTCAAATTTTTTTTTCATTTTTTCTAAAAGCTGCTTCTATAGAATGTTTGAGTCTAAAATGTGTTCCTGATGATGGAAGTAACCCAAATAACATTCGAATACATTAAACATTGTTTCATGAAACGACATGCATCACAACTTTCCATCAACTAGCTGTCCAATTTTGTTATTTACTACTTATCAAAGCTATAATTACCTCTTTGATCAATTGAGATACCCGGCGATGTATCATTCAATTGTATGTGGCAAACTTATTACCATATGGTCCTACGAGGTTGTTAGAACTTCAACAAGAGTCGTAAAGAATCAATTTGAATACATTAAAATGCGATATTATAAAAATATTTGATTTACATAACCCGTGTCAACAACCCCTGGAATGTTGATGATCGTTGTCATTGCCAGCAAACAGAGTAAATCGATTGATTCATCTAATTAGTCAGAGAGAGATTATCCTGTTGCTAAGATCGATGTTTGATTGATTGATTAATGTCATTTGGAATGAGTGGAACATGCTGAAAGTGGGTCATTCATGTCGTTAATTGTTTTGGAATTATATGCAAGGTTTGATTGTGAGGTAAATATTTACTTGCTGTTTGATATCAAAACTTACACAGGATGGGCAAGGGTTTAACAATATGTCATTGGTTCCTCTTATCCGGGGCCGAAGCTAGGGGGGGGCGCAAAATGGGGCAATGCCCTACCTTGAAAATAGTAATAATTCAAATAATATTCTAAGGAAAATGTTTTTTCATAATGTGACGTGAGAAATGAAATTATAACTCACAAAGCAATTCCGTTAATTCGCGTTAGAGATTGCGAACTACTTCAATAGAGTACACCGTTTCGATTGTGTATAGACAACACGCTGCATTTTCAGAAGCACCTCATGTATCAATTCTTCATTTTGCACATAGATGGCATTTGAAATAGGTATGTATGGGAGCTGTAGTGCAATCTAAGCTCCTTAGTATTGCGAAATTTTTTTACTTCTGCCCTATGCGTTACATCCATTGCCCTACCTTAAATTCATCTTTAGCTACGGCCCTGCTCTTATCGAACAATAGAATATTATGGAACGATCGTATAATGATAGCTATTATTCGCGAGGTGAAGTTTAGGCCGTGTGACGTAGGTGAGTGGCCCAAATTACCGAGTGAATAACAGCCATTATACGCGAGTAGCATACTATACTTTATCCACGACTACTGAATACCTATATTTCTTGAAGATTTCAACATTTTACTACCGCGACAAGACCCTTCTATGACAATCGTGGAAAAAGTCAAGTTGACACATGGGAATTTTTGGAGAACTGGTCATTGTATATTTTGTAATGAAAAAAGCCTTAATTGATATAATGAAAGTAGATTTGGCCTTCGATTGACAAGTTATGCTCATATTTGTTAGTTGGAGTACTTTAGAATACTGAAGAAATACTATTTTAAGAATAATATATCAAAGCTGAATCTATGGAGCATCTGACAGCAGTGAAATATAATATCGTTATTCCCTTGTGATTAATGGCTATTATTAAGGCCGAGCACAGAGACGTACATAGACAGATTTTACAATAGTCGTGGATGAAAAGGTCTAAACCCATTAGTTGACAACGATAGAGCTCGCTGAACCAACTCTTTTGAAGGTGCAAGCCAGTGGCGGCTCGTGAGTGAAAAAGAGGTGAATAGCTAAACAAGCTGAAAAATCTAGAATAACATCTTTTTTATGTAAACTCACCTATTTTTTGTATATCAGGTCCAACCTTCGGTCCTTTAAACTAGCAAATTGTCCATAATATCTTCATAAAATGGTTGTTTGTTTGTTAGTTGAATTAAAGTTCTTTTTGAATGGAAATATTGGCCAAAGAGGAAAGCCTTTGTTGAGATACAGAATTTCTTAAATAACCAATTGTATTCCGAAAACCAAGATGATTTGAAATTAATATTATATGATTTGCCATTTTTCATTTCTTTTCTTGTAGAAATTTTCAAGTTAACAGTAGGCCGACCTTCATTTAAGATGTCCTTTTTGTCTTCGTCTTTCCAACGATGAAACGGAGTTTCTATTAAACTGCACACAATGTCATTAATGGGGTTCATTTTTAATATCGAAGCCGAAGCACTTAAAGTAAACAACGGTCAGACATTCTCACTGGAGCGACACAGTTAGAGGTGACGCGCGGACAGTGAAACACCGACGAACATAACAGGTGCAGACTGCAGAGGGTTACTGGAGCTCTTCACTACAGCGAGAAAACGTAATAGAAAGCCCCGGTGACGTCACCCGTTACCATAGCAACGCAGTCTGCTTGAGCGATCGAGGTGCAAGTTCCGTGACAAACCTCTTCACTCGATGCGGCAAGCGACAAGATATTTATAATGAGTTTCGTGATTCGATAATAATCTCGATAATAAACGTCTCCTGAGTTCTGACATGGAGCTAATGAAACGATTAAATTATTGTATAAATAGTGAATAATAATTATCATCCTCAATGAACATTTTAGGTGACCCTGACCCTAGGAATTTTTAGGTGAAGAGCCACTTCACTCCCTTTATCTGAAAAGCCGCCACTGGTGCAAGCATTCTCTTGCTTATCTTCGACCTCTACAGTAGGAGAATTTTTCTCTTTTCCCAATCATCGACCTCCAACACTATCTATCCTACTATCCTCAAAAAATTAAGCATCAAAACCCAGTAAAAACGCCACGTAGCATAAACCAACCCCAAACGATCCAAAATCCAAATCAAATATGTTGAAGAGACCAACGATACGTGCGGTACCCAAAACGCAAATCCTATCCGGTATAAAAACTGTTTAAAAACGGTCGCGGACCAGTAAACATGATAGACGACATACACCTGTGTGAATATCAGTACATTCCAGTGAAATGATCTCATAATTTATACGGCCATAGCCATCAAACAATACTTCATTCGGGATTGATTTAGCGCTGTCCTACGTTCGCGACTGGTTAGCTCGATGCTTCGCGAGTTCAGGACTGGCGGACAGGTCTGGGTTCATCAGAAATGCATAAAGGGGTGAAGGGTTGAAGCGTAGCAGTTACATGCTCTATTTGGGGTGTTTTTCCGGCGGTGTTAATCGATGACGTTGGGTTAATCTGTGGATAATCTTCTATAGATATGTTGAGGGGAATTATTGGAAGAAGAACTGGTGGTTCCATGTCATAATTAGTCACTTTGTATGTTAGTTTCCAGATGTATTTTGATTCCAGGCTGAAATACCACTACCTGGAACTTTAAGATATGGTTCAGTGGCGGCTGCTCAGAGGAGACCAGGCCTTCCCAAAATCCCTGCATTTTATTCAATTTTGAATTCAAGTTCGAATGAAAAATAATCACATTTCTATATCTGTATTATTTCCATCATTCTATCTACTATCCAAATCTCAAAGTATTAAACATATCTTCATTACACAGCGAATCAAAACATTCATACATTATCCGCAACAAACAATACCGCTTGGCGAAGGAGGCTCGCCTCCACGAGTCGAGATTCGTTAGAATGTAAAACTTCAAACTTCTTCAAATGAACGGTGCATGAACCATTCAAAATTCAAGTTTTAGACCACGTGTCTGAGGCCTGGCTCCGCGGAATTATTTTCGCTTCCAGGCGAACGAGCTTAGCCGAAAGTGAACGTCCGATCTGCCCGAATCAAGCCCGGCGATCGTGGATGGAGATGAGCTGTTGTTTTGATTCCCTCCCATTTTATTCACGAAGTATTAATCCTCTCAGCGTGCGATTTCAGGTTTTGTGACATTTTTTCGGAAAAGTGCAAAGGTAAATTTTAAAATTCAAGCAAAAAAGATGGAAACGGATAAATAAGTGAGAATTATAATGCAAGTAGTGAACTTAAAAACGCAAGATCCTGTAGAATTTATTTTGACTAATGAATTCAGTTAAATGCCTTACGATGATGAAATTTCCATAACTCAAGTAATTGATACCAGCAATGCCAAATTTCATTTTAATTCTGCTCATGAATGAATGGGATAATAAATGCCAGAGGCTGACAGGAAGCCCAGTTCGAAATAAGTTATTTTGTTGATTGCATGGTCTCGGGCCTCCTCTGATTGAGATCTCAAGAACCGTCACTGATATGGTACGACAATATCTGGAAGGAAACATCACCCGCCTTCATGAATTGAAGAAGGTCTGCCTATCACAGACTATCACACTCCAATCGAATATAAACCCTTTTCACTAACCATAAAACAGAACTCACCAAATACAGATACGATAATCGTCGCAATCTAATTCCAAAAATTACACCACATTAGGCGATTGGGCGTTTAGACAAATACCCGATAAACATGAACACGAGATTGCAGCCATGATGGGAGGAAAGTACAATAAAATTGGGTAGCTACGTCCTTCGCGCACCATTAGACACGTCCGATGGTTATGGTTAAACTTTGTGTCTATATCCTCGATTCCTTTTCGGGTTCTCGTATTGGGGTTGATACCCCAGATCGACACGAAGTTCGCGGAGCAAACAAAATGAGAGATTGATTCCTCTAATGATTGGGATGATCCACACTTTTGAACAGTTTCGAGCGTCTTGACTTTTTTTTTAAATGACATAGATGGTTTCATTCAAAAGACATTTATCAAGGATGAAGGGGAGTATATAAGCTGTATATCAAAGGTGTAACATGATCTATTCTGGAAATCAAGCTACTTTTATAGCATTGAAGTCCTGAATCATCGGCACAAAGCTAATATGAAAATATCGAAGGAAGCTCAATGAAGTACTCAAGAAAAACAAAGTCCCTTCATTCTGGGTTTCTAGCCAGAAACGAAGAGGCTAACACAGAAGCCAGAAAGAGGGCCTACTGGTCCAGAACTCTTCTGTGGTATGGGCAAATGCTAAATGCACCGAGAAGACAGAGTTTTTAGAGAAGGAAGAAACTGAAGGAAAAGCCCTCTGGAGGAATCTTCCGGGGAAGAATTATTCCAGAAAGTTTCTTTTCAACTTTGAAAATGTCAGGTCTGAAAGTATTTGGATTTTGGTAGGAAAGAGTTATACCTTCACACTGGATTTCTCAAAGAATATTGTCGCCCCAGGAAGCATACATAATGAGAATTCGCTAAAGAGAA
Organism: Propylea japonica; assembly: GCA_013421045.1. Classification (NCBI taxonomy): domain Eukaryota; kingdom Metazoa; phylum Arthropoda; class Insecta; order Coleoptera; family Coccinellidae; genus Propylea; species Propylea japonica. The sequence goes on along the minus strand of CM024247.1, from coordinate 22,415,247 downwards.
ACTGACGGATAAGATTTTGTGGGGAAGAGGAAGAACTCGTGTTCACTTAGTAACATAATGCCTGCCAATATTCAGTAGACGATAATAAAGTATAGTATGCTACTCGCGTATAATGGCTGTTGTTCACTCGGTGATTTGGGTCACTCGCCTACGGCTTGTGGCCTAAACTTCACCCGCAAATAATAGCTATCATTATACGCTCGTTGCATAATATACTGTTATCTTTTATCTGTCAATGATAGTATAGATATTAGAAAATAACCAATTTTTCATAGGCTAAAATCACTCAACAATTATTTATGGAAATATCTCCTTGATTTAAACTAAATCTAACCTAACATTAGTGTCATTTCTATACAATTGTTATACGAAACAGTTAGCAAAAAATCAATGAACGATGTTTATGGAATTATTCGATTGATTTGAGTGGAAATCTAGTGAATTGGAACAAAATATGTACAATGTTTGTAGCTAACATTCATTGGGGCATCTATTTTTTCCGAAAAAAATTTAAAGAACATGTTGCGAAGTATTTTTTCACAAGAAGCATGAGTGCTTGTGGCAATAAAAATCAGAGTCTTAAGACGAGGACTTTTGTACATGCACAAATCCTTTTTCTTAGGAGATTTCAGTTTGCATTTGTGTTTTTTTTTCTATCTTTTCACAGAGAAAACTGTATGCTCAATTACTATTTGAGTATTTGACAAGACTATTTCAAAGTAAGAGATTATTCAGCATTCATTATGTAATGGTAATATTTTGAAAGCAACTAACTGTTAACTCGAAAAGCCGCTAACAGTTGCTGCCGTACAGTTTTTCCATCTAGAAACCATTTGCGCTTTTCTGATTCGCGTCTTGGTAACTCGTTCATGCAAAACTTCTGGAAGAAAAACAATGATATATATGTAACATATAATAAACTATGTAATAAAAACATGAAATTCATAAATATTATATGCTCCAGTATACCATCAGTAAATAATTCCATTGAAACAGATTTTAAAACAAGAAAAACGCGTATTATACAATTCTCATCATATAACAACCCTAATTGTCAAATCCTGATCGATCTAATACCCTCACGCAACAATAAACCTATTATTCTAATCAAACCTCCAATCGTCATAAATAGACACTGAAAGCATCCCCTATTCGAAACAAATCACTGTCCACTGTCCGTACCCCCAACCCCTCCACTTTCTTCTGGACACGTCACTGACAGTCACCTCCATACGTGTCAGAAGGTTTATTTCCTTTCGTCCTAGTGACGTGACAAGTCCGAATCGTCCTGCAACTGACAGATAGATGAATCTAGCGGGGAGGCAGTCACAGAATAGGATGCTGCTGTCCCCTGTCATTTTCTTCTCTGGTGCGGGTAGGAAGGGAAGGGCCGACCACTCATACACTGACTTTTGACTAGCGCCAGAGGTGGAGGGGTTGTCGAAGGGCATTTTCGGGCCGACAGGGCGCTTAGGCCTTTTGTAAACAGTGTGCCTCTGCGTTCCGACGGTGGTGGTTGTTGTGCACCCTCTCTGGTTCGGTGTAGCGCGTCGGTGATCGTGAGTTTTTCGCGATGGAGTGCGACAGGCTTTTCTATGATCACATGGTTGTGTTCGCGAAGTATCTCAGTTTGTTACGTGGAGGTTAGTGCTGGTTTTGCATGTTTTTTGTGGTTTTTGGATGGAGGCAAGAGGTTTTTTGAGATTTTTTTGTTCGAATTCTTGAGTTGTCACTATTTTTCGAGAATTTCAAGTGATCGAATTCAGCTATTGTTTCACGAATTTCGTTTCCAGTTGAAAATTTCTTCTGTAGTGAAATTTTTCGAAAGATGATTCATTCTGTTTAGATGGATTCTATTGAAATTCCTTCCCATTTATTGCGGTGATTGAATGAACTTTTTATGGAAAATTCAATTTGATCTGATAGATAAAGCTCAATAAATTTTAAATAAGAATCTTGTCTGAAAAAATATTCATTTGGGCCGATTTGGAATGATCATTAATTCTGATAAAACTGATGTACGAAATATTACATAGTTAGGAATTTAGTTAATTCAGAGGATTTCCGATAATATTCAATTAATATTTTTTGCGATATGGAAAACGTATAATAATAATGGAGCAATGATTCAGAAATCCAAGAAGTAGATTGATGTTTCCTTGGTAAGTGTGCTGATCCCGAGGCTGATCCTTACCAGATGATTCTTGTCATATTAGTTTATCAGGAAATGAAATGAAACCTCATATCTAACTTGATTTCTACTCTATAATTCATTCCTAAAAATAGAACATTTGCTGGTTTTGAAATCTACGTATGATTTTGTCGAGTAGACTCAATTTCTTCAAAATTCGATTAAGACAATTCGAAGCTTTGAATACTTACTTATTGCAAAATAATTTGTATTCACATATAATATGGATAATTGCAAATTTATTACGTATATTTTGAATAGTGTTGGATTTTTGTGATAATTTATGCTCGCTTCGATGTTCTAGAATTCTCAACAATAATTAGTGTTTGCCTTCTACTTAATTTATAATTATGGCAATTTTGATTGAATTATTCGTCGAAAATTATTATGCAGTAGTATTTTTGGTGGCCTGTTCAATAATTTAGTTTTTGAAAATATAGATATAGGTTGAAAATAAAAAAATAATCATATAAGTGAATTATCCTTTTTCTTGTTTGTCTTCATTAGATTTTACAAATCAGAGATCGTTTCTCCTAATATTTTTATGAAATTTCTGCACGCGTTATGGAACCCTATTGTGTATCACTAATAGCAAAAGTGATTTTCCATGGGAAAATGAAGTACTGAGTCTCACCTGATATAGATGCCACTAAAAACTTCTGCATAAGAATGTTTTTCCCGAATACCGATATACCAGCTTGCTCATTATGTATATTAATCATCATTATGTATTTATGCATATCATGCTAATCAAAATGAACAGATATAATTCTGACAAGTTGAAGTGAAATTACGATATTAGCATTTCTAGATGTTAACATATTCACAAGTCTTCGAATGACATAATAAATTATTACTGTACTCGAAGAAGTTTCATCATCAGTGTCGTCTATCCACTGTCCAATTTTGAAGTCAATATGTTTGCATCTTCCTTGTTGTGAGGTGTTACTCTTGTCTCTTCTCCATTGAATAGGAACTGTGTTGGCATCACCATTGTTGAAGTTCTCAGAAAGCTGAAAAATAAACAACCCAAATTGTGATAACAAATTATGGCTAAACCATATGAAAGACAGTAATATAACTTTAGACAGCAGATTCATGCCAATTACCGCAATCAGTATTAGTCATTGAAATCTGCATATCGACTTGAAATTGCTACTCTTCTTCCTCTTCCAAACTCCTCTTCCCTTTACCGTTTCCCAATCCACCTTTACACGCCCGATCTCAATAAACAATAGACATCGTGTAATACACTGACTTATACCTGGAAGGAAAAATGCGGGAACCCCAGATGTTCCGACAAATGACTTCGGTGTCAAAGGGTAGGCACGCTTCACTCGTCTAGGATCGTCGATTGTAGCTTCCGTATGTCACCGCTTTCCTTCCACACCTCAACACGGTCTTGAGATCAGGCCCATCGACTAGAGATTGTTAGAAGAGTTACCTGCGTTTTTCTCTTGTACAGTTGGTAATTAGAGGCTTGTGCTTGGGATGTTGGTCCTTCGAGCGTGGATTTTTGGGGGTGTTGAAGCTTTTTGTCCTTCTTTTAGATATTAATTGGTTTGTTAAGTAATGGATAGGTCTTGAAGATGTACGTTTTTTGGTATTTAGTCCTTAAACAAGTATAATTGTGAATTTATTGATTCGATTCACTTCGATTCGTTTAACTTTTCCCGGGAGAACACTGTGTCATAGTTTGGACCAAAAATATCTACTGTTTAGAATTCATGTTAAGTTGGCCGATAAATATACAAAAACTCTCGCGAAAGTCCGTCAAGATTCTTGGACTAGTAAAAAAATTGTTTCTTTCTAGAATTCTGAAATAAAGGACCTTTACAACATATATTGTTAAAATAAAAGTGTTCTATTCACGAATTCGTGGATTTGTTAAGCATAGGCAGATCTGCTCCTGAAATTACAATACAAGCTGCTACTGAGCGAATTTAGAAGCGAGTGAATAGTTGTGAGATTGTGAGGATTACACACAAAACTGTCTACGCGAGTAGCCAACATCTAGCGATCTACGTGAAGTTTATGTTTGTATCGAATGTCAAGATGTCAAAAATACGTTTTCAAATTCAAACCAGGAACCACCGGAGTAGATGAAACTCACAGATTGTTTAGATGCATCTGTGATTACACACGGCTTGTTTACATGCCCAAGCCAAAACGCCAGCGGTTTTAGCGTGTAATTAGCCAGCTTTCAACTTTAGTCGCAGCTTTTTTACAATCCGATTGTTTGGCTTGTGAACACATTACACTGAGCGAATGTTACAATCACTACTAAATTCGCTCAGTAGCCGCTTTGAAGTATTTCAATGTAATTACACAACGGTTGCCAACTCTGAGCTTAAAATTTTCATCAAAAAAATATGGAAAACATAGTAATTGAAAAGAAATATGACCTAGATTAATAATGTTTAATATTTCAACTCAAAAATAAACTAAACAATTTGCTGTTTTAAATTTATTATTTATGTTTTGGATGGCGTATCATGGTGTAAGGGAATTTTTGACACCTTTCAAAAGGGCAAAGGACATAGATTTAGAATAGAGGACTGTCCTTTGAAATAAAGGACAGTTGGCAACCCTACGATCACCCAACGACAAACGTTTCGCCATCCCTCATTCAACCATCAGACATCATCAACCTAGATTCAACCATCCCTTTTAATCCTTCTTAAATATCTCGCGTCCAGGAAACCGCCCAGTCCTGCAAGAAGTGTCAGGAGCAGACCGTAGCGGTTCCTCAGGGAGATAACGACTTGTACATGACGTTACGTCTGCTGTTATTGATTGAGGAGGAACAAGGCGAGAGCTCCTCTTCCGGAAGGAGACCTGTCGCTTTGGACGTCTACGGGAATGACAGTCGTGCCAACTGCCAGTGTCCAGTGACGAGCCGCCCCCCACCCCTCTCCCACGTCTGGCCAGATCAATGCAGAAGCAGGCCGCGGGGAGAGAAGAAGAGTGAAATATGTCACCTGCATGTCATAGCGCATAGAACTAATGGATGGCTGTCTGAACGCGGGCGATAATTAATGATGGTTTATTCATTATTTGATATATTTTATTTTTTGTTTTCGATGGTCGACGGGTAGCGTAAATATTGTTCTATGATTCGGAGTTGTGTTGGTTTGCGATGGGATTTTGTTGCCGTTTGGTTGGTAGTTTGTTTTATGGATGGTTGGGTTGATTGGATTGGAGTTTTAATGACGTTTTGATTGGGTTTTTGTGGAAAAATTGTTTTGTAATCGATAGCGTGGGTTGAAATTTGTTGGGGGTATTGAAATTGTTGATTTGTTCAGTATTCGATGATACGTTCATTAAATTTATTGAATTGAACATAAAGGGTTTATTTTTTATATTCAAAGAAAAATCTAAATGATCGGATGTTTATTTCATTATAAAAAAGAAGCTATGCCGTTAATAGTGGAAAATAACATCAGGCAAATGACCACCACGACCACGCTTACAGGACCATATCCTTTTAATGAAATTTTCCATAACCAAAACGCAAAGTGGCTGACCTATGTCCTCGATAGCCTCAAGAATTCCATCTTTGAGGTCTTGAATCGACGCTGGGATATTGGCGTAGACCTTCTCTTTCACGTGGCCCCAATGGAAGAAGTCGGAAGGAGTTAAATCACAAGATCTCGGTGGCCAATTGTGATCACCTCTTCGAGAAATAACACGATCCGGAAACTTTTCCTGCAAAACATCAATGGTTTCGTTGCTTGTGTAGCACATAGCGCCCGTCTTGTTGAAAGTAAACGTTGTCCAGATTAAAGGCTCCCACAGACCAACGCGGCAAAATCGCACCGCATCCGTGACCGGAATTTGTTGCGAATATCCGTTGCGGGATCCGCAGTACCCCTCAAACCGATCCGATTGAAATCGCATCATTTGGTTCAGAAATGGCGAGTTTTCTTTAGACCAATGGAAACAAAAGTTGATACAACCATTCTGGTTGTGAAAACAATGTATTCTACATAATTTCTTGATACAAAAAAAAGTGATGAGGGAATGATCGAACTTTTAGATCCAGTAGGACCTGAAACAAGTGCTTTTCATAATTTCACAAATGACCCAAGAAGAGCAGCAAGATTGGCATTTTCTGTTCGAGATCAATTTGTTTCATATTTCAATTCGGAAAATAATTAAGTATTCTTTCTTATACATTTTCGTTCGTTTGGAAATATGTATCAAATAAATGAAACGAAGAATCAAAGAGTCATGAATTATTATACTTACCATCTTCCCCAATTTCTTCTCCTATTTCATTCCAAACCTTATCTTTCTTGTAAATATTTTTGTAATCTTCATGAGAAAGATCATACAATATACGGTGCTTCCGAACTATGTAATTCCATAAGTTTTTCCATCTCGTTGCCCACTTCGTTGCGAATTCAATGCAGATACAGTCAAAAACGCAGCTGAATGCGAACTGAGTTTCCGCACTGAGAAAAACGCAGACAAATCGCAAGGTACGCGATTTAAATCGTGCCGGTCTGAACTCGTCCACCTAACGACGTAGGAACAATAAGTTGCGGATCGGAGACGGTACGAATTTCCGCAAGTGGTGCGATTTTGCCGCATTGGTCTGAGGGGGCCTTAATACTATCCAATTTCGACCTTTAAAAAATCAAGAACGACGAGGAACGGACAAACCTGGGTTTTCTTCAACACTTCGTCTACACAGCATAATCTCGGCTGTTCTTGAGCGGCGTGCACGGGTTTTATTCTTCACATCACTAACTTATCTCAACAGCTCGAATTTTTCCACCAATTTCTTTATTGCGGTCCGACAAGGTGCTTCTCGACGACCCAAAAATGTTCGAGTTTCACGAACCGTCTCTGCCAAATTTTCACCATATTTACAGTGAATTTCAATAATTTCAATGCGTTCTGGAAGCTTGTATCGTTTTATTTTTATTAATGGCGTAGTTTCTACTGTCAAATGTCAAAAAATGATAGCTTCAAACGTGACATCTACCGAATTAGCGGGCTATTCAAAATAACATCTCTTATTGGAAAAGCCTTTATATTACTTCAAATTACGATATCGAATTCAATCAAACAGTTGTATTATTTTTCATTTTCGTAAAGCAAATTCATTATGAGTTTTCGCTAACGCAAAATTGTCGAATAATCGACTACACCTAAATCAGGTCAACACGGTGGCCAATCCCCGAAATCTGCATGATATCAGACCAGAAACGCGTTTATTATCTTTCCAAATCTCCCCATCCCAATCCGTCAATTCCTCCGCCCGGAAAAACCCCGGAAAACTCGTAAGACCAACGTCGAATCGTCCGAATTCCGGCATTCAAATGAATCCTCGACGAGGCCGCGTCCGCAGAGGGGACAGGGCACGCTCGATATTGGACCGAAAAAAACATCTTGTGTCGCCCACATAATAAATCTTGTATTCGCCATGTGTCACTCAACGTCCGACGAAATTAACTGGGCCATGTCTCACTTGAAATTCCTCGGCATGATTATTGAGCTCCCTGCACCCATAAATCTTCGGATTGCGTTTCTCGGACTGCTCAGCAGTCCGCTCTGTCACGGCCGAAATTATTTTTGTTCGATTGGCAACACTGAAACACGGAATTTCTGCCTTGGGAGCGACTTGACGATCATATAAATTTGTGGAAGAATGAGGTAGGTTTTGTCATGGGATGACCACGATTTATTCAGAAAATCGGAAAGATTAGATTGATTTTCTTCGATTGATACCACTGAAAGTCCTGAATTGTAGATTGTTAAGCGGGTTACAGTCTACTGTGACCATCGAGATATAATAGAGAAGAGACGCTATGACATACAATTGAGTAGGAAAAATAGTACCACTGGCGCGAGTCAGGGACCAATATGGCGGAAAGTTCAGGGTTGAATTGAGTTGTCAGTTTTTTCTGTTTGCAAATTCCACCCAAAAAATACGACGTGTTGCGTCTTTAGGAATCCTGTTCAAATAAGGTCAATTGAATATCAAATAAGCAATTTTGCTTCTGGCGATAATATACACATATAAAAAGATATCAGATTACCTAGACAGACTAGCAAAAATTCCGAATGCGGATCTGTTCAGTACTCATCCCTACCTGTGATATGTTTTCCTCTAATTTTCTCCTTATCTGTCTCTTCTCTGCTTGAAGAAAGCCTTACAGTGCACGATACCATTTTATTGTATATTATTGAGCAGAAAAAAAATCACAATTTAACTAGAAACAGGCGCAAGAATCACAATTCCTCCAGAAAATTCAACGATTGTCAATTTTGACGTTAGGTGGTAGTAATATGACGCATCTGATACAACGTTTATTTCAATGATGGCAACTCTATACTATCCTATCTCTATGACTGTGACCTTATGGTAAATTGTGTATTCCAGTAAATGAACTATACTCCGATCACATATTATTGAGCGCAAAGTAGGCGTTTGTTATTTATCTGAGATTGGCAGTATCTGCTGTCATAACGTTTAACAAAGTCAACGTTGCCGAATGTACTTGACCTCGTCTGACGAGTTTAAGAGTTATCAGAGAACTCTATAAATATTAACAACATTGCATATCAATCTGACAAGAAAATAAACAACATAACCTAAAATTTTAATATACACAGTGGAATATGCCAAGTTGTCATGACCAACCGACAGCTCAACGTTTCGTGAACGGAGTATACGTATCTGAGAAAGCTTCAAGGAGGCTATAGATCTCCGTTTCTTTTTTGATTCTCCTATCCAAGACATTTTTTGCGCAGGATGGCAATGGCGAGACCTTCTGCAAATGAGCGAACAGGTGTTTTCGCATTTTTTCCACAGAATCTACACTGGTGAATTCTCATCACATACTTTCCAAGGTGACAATGTCCTGTTAGAAAGCCAGCTAGGAAGCGTAACTTGTTCCTACTGAGATCCAAATCCATTTTTGACCTTGCAGTTTCAAGTTTCAAAGGAATTTTTTGGAAAGATCTATCCCCTGAAGATTTTCCCAGAGCGCTTGTCTCTCAGTTTCTTATACTGATCCAAAAACTCTTTCTTATAGTAGACAATTTTTTGAAAAAATTCGAAACTCAAGAAAATATTCGACTTTAATCACTAAAATGTTGGGTGTACTTCACGTAGTCCACAAGAAAAAATATCATTTAATAATGAGTTATTATCTAAACAATCCTCGTTCGTTTAGTGAGCCAATTTCAACGTCAAAACCAATGTGAAACCTAAAGACTCACCCTGTACAACATCTCCCCCAAAACCCTTGATGCATCCTCTCATAGCGTTTTCAATCAAGACCCCAAAACTCCCTTATTTTAATTATCAGCATCTTCGCCGAGGCCACGAGATAGATGTATGGTTAATCATCTCCAGGAGGTCCACGCTCAGGTGATGCTGTCGTAAGATTCTCACAGCCTCCCAGAGCTATTTAATAGATGGCGCTCTCATCTCTGGCAGCCATATTTTATCACCATGTCTAGCGTGATGAAAACGAACTCATCTAGGTGATTTGTTGATTTGATTAGTTGATTTATTAGAGAAATCGTGAAGGAACCGGGGGAAGCTGCGATGAAAGATCACAAAGGGAAGGGTATCATCGATGTGTAGTTAGGAGTGAAATTGCAGCAGGTAGAAGAGGTTGGGATAGAAATTCATTAGATTAGAGGGAAGTTCATTACATTGAGGGTATTTATTCGAATAGTTTTAAGTTTCAATTTTGTAAAAACGGCGAGACAGGGTTTTTCCCACTGCTATCGGACTTCGAATAGTATGGTACCCCATTTTGCACTAACCTCAGTTAGGGACTTTTTGTTTCATGTATTGTATTTTGTTAGCTCTCATTTCAAAAGAATTATATATATATTCCAAACCTTACATATCAGTAGATCTACAACATCATGTTTAGCATTATAATTGAAAAATTTTCGCTGATATTAAAACACCCTTATGATCACAAACATGCTGATTCCTCGTCAATTGCAAGAGACTCAATGACGAACAACAAACCCAAACATAAATCAGACACCGAAAATTCACAGACACCCAAGAATTATAGCATTCTTCCCCGAAACTTTATTAAACATACATCCTGAAGCGCAGACTCAGTCAGGAGTCAGGAGGCAATAAAACATCAACTTCGGCGAAGAGTTGATTCGTTTGAATGTTGCACATTTGTCAAAAGTTGATATTAAATTCGGAATGAGGTTATGTGTCTTTTCTAGAGGCGGTGCCCGATCTTTCGGGAGCGTTATTTAGTGGCCCCATAAATCAGGGTTTGGGTCACTGATTAATGAGATAGGCAGCTTCGGATCGTCCGATTTTGGAGACGCTGCCGTTCTGGGTGTCATATTTTCAGTATTTCTGAATAGTTTTATATATATTACACCATTTCCAAGTGTGTAGTTCAGAAAGCGTCAATTGTATTTCAGATCAGTCAATTTCATTTCAGAAATCACCAAATGTAATTCAGATTAATCAATTGTATTTCAGAAAACGTCAATTGTATTTCAGATTAGTCAATCGCATTCCAGAAATCATCAATTGCATTTCAGAAAACATCACTTGTAATTCAGATCAGTCAATTCAATTTCAGAAATCGTCAGTTGTTTTTCTACATATGTGCTTCAGGTGAAATTCCTCCTTTCTGAATTACAAATGACGATTTCTGTAATCGGCTCAGTATTCCTTCTTGACATATTATGGAAGCTTCACGCCATAAAATACTCTGGTCTTCATTCGAAGCATGTTGGACAAGCTTTGACTTATCAGTATGTCCTAGTTGAGCTAGTTTTTTGTGCTTTGTTTGGATCATTTGAGTTCAGTTTCTCCCAATATAGGCTCTACCTTACTCACAAGGTTCTTTGTATGCAGTTTTTGGTTGGTTGATTTTCATTATCAAGTGTTACTTTAGTTAGGTTTGCCCTGATAGTATATTGAATCGTGAATGCTGTTTTCACATTGTAACTATTTTGAATTCTTCTAATCTTTTCAGGTAACCCTCAAATAAATGGTATTACATTGGTTATCGTTTTCTTGGGATGGTAATTTTTCTTAGAATTTCAGAGATACTCTTAATTTCTTCAATGCAATCTTACTGAAGAGAGCATGTTTTGGAGCCCTATTATATAGACTCTTATCCACGACTATTGTAAAATCCGTTCCTTGTACGTCTCTGTACTCGACCTCAATAATACCCATAAATTACAAGGAAATTATGAGATTATAATTCACTGCTTCATAGATTCAGCTTTGATATAATATTCTTTGAATCGGTATTTCTTCAGTATTCTAAAGTACTCTAACAAATGTGGGCATACCTTGTCAATCGAGGGCCAAATCTACTTTCATTATATCAATTAAATCTTTTTTATTACAAAATATACAATGACCATATATTCAGTAGTCGTGGATAAAGTTTAGTATGCTACTCGCGTATAATGGCTGTTATTATTCACCTCTAGAATAATAGCTATCATTATACGCTCGTTGCATAATATATTATCTAAACTTTTGATAATCAAATGAATCAAAACTAAATTCAATACAGAAAATGGTTCACTGATATAAAGATAAGTAGATAGAAGAAATATTCTTTTATTAACACCGATGAGACTTGACTCAGACAATCCAGAAATATTTGATGGAAAAACCTTCCTTCTCGCCCAACGCAGCTCCATTTAAATGAATATCTTGCCAGGCAGCAAAAAGGAACAATGAAAATTCGCTTTTCAATTGACCGAAAAGGTCCTTCGCCCAGGATGACGTATTCAAGTTTCAATAACTGTCCGAGGAAGTCCGCCGTTCCTACAGGACTTGTCTGGATTGTCCAATATACCTCAGTTTCAGAAAGTCTCTGGTCTCGTTTCCTGTTTAGCAGATCAGAGGGAAAGACGTATACTTTTCAGTTTGGAGTTCAACAGACAGTTCGGGGTCCATTACATATGCAATGAAATCCTGTCCTGGACAGCGGCTTGTCAAGGATAAACAGGAATGTTTCCAATTCTGGAAGACTGCAGGACGAAAGGGGAATATTTTAAGTTGGTTTGGATTCCGGGGATTCTTCAAACTTCGTCGATATGTGCTCGATACTGTCGTTGTAGGGATCCTACCTATTTAATTATTTTCATCATCATCTTGTTTTGGGACAAAATCAATATCCGAATGCCATCGGAGATTCCATCAAACTCACCATAGAAGAAGCTTCCTTTCGTAGATGTGCTTGCACATAAACAGAATGTTATTACAAGAACCACTGCTCATCAAATACCAACAAATACACGACAGAACCTTCATTTTGAATCTAATCCATTTCAAAACCAAATTAGGAGAAGCCAATAGTATATTATGCAACGAGCGTATAATGATAGCTATTATTCGCGAGGTGAAGTTTAGGCCACGAGCCGTAGGCGAGTGGCACAAATCACCGAGTGAATAACAGCTATTATACGCGAGTAGCATACTAACTTTATCCACGACTACTGAATATATTTCTTGAAGATTTTAACATTTGGTGACCGCAACTAGCATGGAACAAGTCAAGTTGACACATCAGAAATTTTTGAAGAACTGGTCATTGTATTTTGTAATAAAAAAAAGCTTTAATTGGTATAATGAAAGTAGATTTGGCCCTCGATTGACAAGGTATACCCATATTTATTGGCTAGAGTACTTTAGAATATTGAAGAAATACCAATTTAAAGAATTTTATATCAAAACTGAATCTAGAAGTATCTGACAGCATTGAATAATATCTCATTATTCCCTTGTGATTAATGGGTATTTTCGAGGCAATTTTTGCAGAAACAGTGTTGCGTTTAGAACCAATACAAATATAAACAAACTTTCCATATTTCTGAATCAACTCATTGTGAAATAGAGCTATTGTCTTCTAATTATTCTGATATCTTGCTTCCTTTCCTCATTACTCCACAGCATGTTTATAATCAGTTCTCTGGTGATAAATTCACCCAATCAAAACTAATGTCTAATAAATAATTTCATACATCGTAAGCTTTCACCGAGCAGAATCTCAAATAGATATTAAGTACTTCTTGTTGTAGTTAGTTATTCCTCGCTTTATTATTATTGTATTCTAATGTTGGCAATCTTTTTTCCAGGTGAGTACTTTCAAATGAGCCCAACGACATGGAACGAAATGAATTCTATGATCGTTCTTACGTTGAGGAAAAACAATGTGGATGGTCAGGTGGAGGTACATCGTGTGTGAGTTATATCATTGAGTTTGAACAACTGATTCAGAAAAATTTATTAAGATGCTTTGAAATATCTAATAACTCTGTTGTAATTTGTATGGCATAATTGAGTTGATTAAAAGTGATTGTGGAATCATTTGTACGTGTGAAACTGTAAGGGTCGATTACATTGAGATACTTCACAAGCTGCTACTGAGCGAATTTAGTAGCTGATTGTAAATTCGCTCAGTGTAATCGTGTTCACAAGCCAACAATCTGATTGTAAAAAAGCTGCTACTAAAGTTGAAAGCTGGGCTACTTTACACGCTAAATCGCTGGCGTTTTGGCTTGTTGGCATGTAAACAAGCCGTGTGTAATCACAGTTGCTACTAAACAATCTGTGAGTTCTCATCTACTCGGTGGTTCCTGGTTCTTAAATTTGAAAACGTATTTTACATTTATCTTAGATCCTTGACAACGATACAAACATAAACCGCACGTGGATCGCTAAATTGTAGTTTTGTGTGTAATCATCACAATCTCACATGCTAATTCACTCGCTTCTAAAGTCGCTCAGTAGTAGCTTGTAAAGTATTTCAATGTAATCGATCTATAAGATCTGATTGGCGACAAATTCAGCAATATGCCAATTGACTTTGCCCCTCAGATTAATAAAGAACAAAGTAGGCCCCAAGCATGATATTATCGGAAAGAATTTGTGGTCAGATGAGCAAGCAATGTTTGTTTTCTTTAGAAATTTGACAGTTAATATAAGCAAAAAAGGCAGAGTCGACTGTCGACCGAAATGAATATAACTTCTTTTCAATCTGAAATCAATAGGAATTTTTCAAGAAATAAGTCGTATCCACATTATGGTTTAAGCAACAGTTTCATTATTTAACTGATTATTGGTTTACAGAATGAGATAAATATAATTTAAATCATACCTATTACCCATAATAAACCTACGCTACTGTACTCAACTCTGGAATGTTGCTATTTGTATATAAACATGTTCTTCACATTTAATGCATATATACAGTATTTCGACATTTTTCTGAAATGAACGGACTTAAATATCACTGCAAGGCATATTGAAATATAGATTACGAAAACTGACGCAACTATCTCAAAAAAAAGTAAAAAAGAATCAAAGTTAGGTGATGTTTATAACATCAGGGTGGGAATAAAAACATCGAGATTTCGTCCTCATTTTGCCTCTGGGTTTATCTTTGAGCTGATTGATTTGAGGTTTTATATTGAAAGTATAATCAACTGTATACAGTATACGAATCATATATGATTCGTTTTATTAGATTGCTAGGAAACTTATCTGATAAATATAAGTGTGCCCTCATATTATGAGACATAAATAAACAAATTCTCCACCAAATTAGAGAAAATAATGAAGAATAATCATATATCATAAATCTTTGAATGGTCATTCAAATCCATAATTATCACGAATAGATTAGAAAGAACAAAAAAATTAACTATAATCATACACCGGATAATGGCTATCAAATGATAGGCAAGGCAGACGAATATGACAGGACAACTCCGACGTTATGACACAATCAATCATGCACGTGGGAAATCAATATTCCTCCGTAAAATGTCACGCGTTTGACCGATGGAATGATTCAACAAACAGGTTTGTCACTTTAGACGTCTGAGTAATGAACACAATAATTAATTCGCTTGACTTCGCACATCCATTATAAATTCCATTTCCACATCTGGAAACCTGACACCCAGTCTGCTCACCCCACTCTGGGGACCTTTTTCGCTTAGTGAAAAATTCACCCTATAAATAAGAAAATTTCGACTCATGTGGCAATGTTGCTTACAAAAAATCTTGGAAAGAAAGGAATTTTGATTTATGTGGCAACGTCGCATCCATAAAAGTAGGGAAAAAGACATTTGGATGATGTGGCAACGTGGCATCCCGAAAATCTTCGATGTAAATGCATTATCCACGCTCCATATGGAACATAGTGACAGATATCCGTTATGTTGCTGATAAACCACCTTGAAATGATTTAGAGACGCACAATAAACATTCTGCTGCGCCATCAAGAGGGAACTCAGTGGTCCCCTTTCACTGACTCACCTTTGCTCTGTGTGCATGAATGTCCGCAGCGCCCCCTACACGATTTATAGACGTAGTCGAAGTGACATCGCGGGTTCTATGCGCGTTTAATTATAATACTTTATTGCCCAATAAATCTAGTGACTCCTGACCCCTCCTCTGTGCCCGCTTTGAAGGATAGCGTTCAATTCTGTGGACCCTGACATATTTATGACCGAATTATGCGTTATTCTGTCGCTTGGTCCCCTTTCTTCATACATCCCTCCATGATGGAAACCTCCTCTGTGCACGGTCGAAAGATGTTTTGTGGTCATCCGGAATGACGGAAATAATTGATTGAATCCTCAAAGATGGCGGCGGTTTGGATTGGTACTACGTTATGGAAGCCATGCTGTGTCAACCAGATATTCAAAGCAGGTTTCTTTTTTACCGACCTGCACGAATTTGGACTGAAATCACTTCAATATAACCTCTCGGACGATTGAAAATAGTTCATTGGGATTTTTGGTAAAGAAACGGTCATGTTATATGTTTCTATCCCAGAATACTTTCTTTCAAAGTTTATAACCTTATGTTGCAATTGAAGATTGTAAAGCCAAATCAAGAAACTTCCTTGAATGTGACAATATGAGGTTTCATTCTAATAGATTTAGGGGCGTTCTTTGAGAAGATAAATAAGCCCAAGTATTCAGTGTGCCAACTGTGACCTATTCGAAGAAATCTAGGTCTTCCGTTATTACTTCTCGAGCTATAACAGTCATTATTTCAATCCTTCATCAAAGCATCTTTGTGTATTTATAAACAGAAGCGTTCAACATACCAATCCGTGTAAAGAGTTGACTACACTTAGGATCGTCAAGCCGAGGAACTATGAATTATGACACGTCTGCACTTGTCAGGTCATAAATCCACTACTCTATGTTCCCATGCTCGTATACGATGCGTCAAATTATAAAATATTTAAATGATGAGCACTTATGCGACTGTGTTCGCTTGTATAAATCGTCGATGAAGGTTGACATACGCTTAAATCACACATTCTTCAACACTGATAGTTACTTAATACAGCATTCTTGAAAGCAGTGTTGTCAGCTCCTGCCTCTTACTGAATATTAACAGTTGAACCATAGAGGATCTTTTTTTTACTCGTGTATTTGAAGTTTTCGTTGTGATAGTGAATAGAATAGTGCATTTAAGGATGACGAAAATGTTGGCAACACTGATTCAGAGTCATTGATCTTACTAGACGTTTAGTGCCAACATGATCTACTACTGGCAGGTGGAAACCGAACAACTGATGGCACTAATCACGGTCTAAATTCTATTCAGAATGACAACTTTGTAGTCGGGAACAAATGCATTTGAAGATCGCATTGTTTAGCAGTTTGTAATTCAGTTTCGTGCCAATCCTTCCCGTCCACTTTCAAAAAAATATGACGTTTGTTCTCCGCCGATAATCAGGGCGCAAGGCGTACGTTACAGTCGCCGATAAGTCAGGGTCTTTTCGAATCGAATTGTCTCTCTCAAGGAGTGTCCAACGCAGCATATTGTTATCTCGATGTGCTCCTACTCAAGGCTCTCAACATACAAAACAGGCTTCTACAAACCGTAACTCACATAGCGATACAATAACCGACTGAGTAGCAGCGTACACAAAGGCGGATGCATGTACCATAGAGCGTACGTTTTCTTCGGTGGCACATACTCTGTGACCTTTTCAGCTACCACGGTATGTTAATGGTGACGTTTAGATGCCAGCGACTGTAAATCTAAATGTGTAATTGCGTCGTGATATCTGGCTATCGCCTCGATTCTATGGTTGTGCCGTTGTTCATGGTCTGTGCTCGGACTTACATTAATTGGGGAGATCTTCATTGGTGGAGGATAAGTGGTTAAAGAGCGAGATAGTGGTAAATATCGTATTCATCAAGCTTCTCTGGAAGATCTATGTTTGGTTGTTTGAAAGTGTTGGTGTTATGTATTGGCAACATTGACTTGTGTGACGTATCGTTTGACATTGAATAACTAGGATTCAGTCTGTGATCGTTTCTATGAACTAGCATGATGAAGGAAAAGTATTTCGGAGTTTTTCTGAATTAATGAACTTAAATATCAGTGAAAGGCATATTTGAATGTATAATCACGAAAACTGGCGCTAATAGCTTCAAAATCATAGGAATAATCAAAGTTAGGTTAATGTTTATAAACGACAGTGTATCAATATAAATATGGAGGTCATTTTTACCTCTGTTTACATATTTGAGAAGCCTATCTAATCTTTTGATGTCAGCTCGTAATGGACTATTAGAGGAATATCGCTTCGTGTGCACAGCCACAGAAAACCGGCTGCAGGAATAACGCTCGGTTTCGATGAGTTTTGATTCTGAAATTGCAGAATTATAGCAATACACACGATGGCCGCTAACTGCTAAAGACTAGAAGCCGACGCAAGCTCGTTATTTTCGCCAAAGCCGAAGAACTTTCAGTTTAATTTTATTAAAATCAACAGGTCTATTGGATTTCCGATCGAACCGCAGCAGGATAGCGCCTTTATTTACTGCATCTTAATCAAAGAGGTATTTACGTTCAGTCATCTTGCTATTAAGTCGGAATTTTGCGGCAAGAATAATTAATGACGTTATTTACTCGTTAACTTTACTAGCCGCCTGTCTCTATATTTTACGTATTATATTGTGGTATAAATTTATATGTTCCGTACGTTCGTTCGCCTTTATTGATATTGGTTGTAAATTCCTGCGCAGCTTATTTCTGCTGACCAAAAGTTACGGTTTCGTACGATGCTTAATCGATGCATTACGAGGAAATGGACGAATTTTCAGAAGGATCGAAAGGAGCGGGATGGTTGTAACAGCTATTCGATTGAGAGGAGTCATAAGAAGGCTTTATTGAGAGAAAGGACTGCACGCCGAGCTGCACGCGGACGATTATTGGAATTTTGAGAATTAAAGCAGATAAGATAGACGAAGTATATTGCGGAATGTGATTTTAGAGGCTTAATTATGTTTGTATTTTCACTTTAGTTGAACTTCTTTTATCTACTTTCCTGATTTCTGGTTAAACATCAACATTAGTAATTTTTGATGAACTTGTCATTGTATATTTTGTAATTGAAGTTGATTATATTGAATGTAGATTTTGTCCCTTCATTGAAAAAGAATTACGACTCATATTAGTTAGTAAAACACTGAAGAAATATTAGGTTAACAATATAATATAAATGCTAATTTTCAAGAAATCTGCGGAAAATTCCTGATTATCTAAGAAAATACTCAACCACGGTTTTCCAGAAAAATCCCAACAAAACACATTTCCCTCACGGAACGATCAACTGACACCACCACCCCTAAAGAATCAAGAAGTCAGAGTCGGAAACAGTCCGAAACATCAAGGTATGCTGACCTCTCTCCAATTTCCTCTCTGCCATCTCATCAGAATCATTTCGGCTCTTTCATTAGGAAAGATAGTAAATAAACCAAACAGGCATGAGGGGAGATATTAAGGGAGTAAGGAGGTGGTCATCCTGGCTGATTCCAGAAGGCAAACTTCATTAGACGTGTCTTGGTTCGATTACCGCTCGCCGAAATAAGATTTCTCACCTATGACCGGCTAGAGGGCGCTACGAGCGGTAATGGGGGACTCCCCTAGGAACTGAGCTCAGCGCTAACGGTAATCAGGTGCTGGCTTTGAATTTTCGCGCCGCATACCAATCTTCGGACTGCGGTAGGGGTGGGGGTTGTAGCGGGTGGTTTTTTTGATGAGATGTGATCGAGGGAGTTTTTAAGGGTTGCTGTGGTTTGGAGGTTGCACGAATCAGATACGTTGATTTTGTTCGGTTTGTGAAACCAGCAGTTGGCTATGGAAATTTGATGTAAATTGTGATCTGCACATTGGTAATTTGTGAAGTTAGAATATTTTTCTGTCAGGTCACTAAGCGACGTTGCAGTTTTACATTGATATTGTGGAGATCACGCTTTTCTTACTATAGTCGGATCACGAAACTTTGAGCTGTCGGAGGGCCAGACAGTTTGGCATAGTGCACTTTGTTTATTAAAAATTTAGGTTATGTTGTTTATTTTCTTGTCAGATTGATACGCAATGTTGTCAATATAACATAGAGTTCTCTGATAACTCGGCAGTTCGTCGGAAGAGGCCGGGTACATTCGGCAACGTTGACTTTATTTTACGTTATGACAGCAAATACTTGCCAATCTCAGATAAATAAACAAACGCCTACTTTGCGCTCAATAATATGTGAACGAGTATATGTTCATTTTTTTTCAGTGTTATGTGGTCTATCAATGGAGAAAGTTCCATATACGAAATCTAGCAGTTTTCGTGATTCGTAGAATGAATCTTGTGTATCTCATGATGATTTCTATAGTTTTAGAAGTAATTGTCTTTCCTCATAATGATATAAGCACAAAAATAACATTTTCACAATGCGAATCAGAGAAATCCTAAAGATATCGATTTATTTCAAAAATAAATCAGACTTAAATTTTAATAAGTTCAGCACTTCCAACCAGGAAAATACTCAATACAAATAACAACCAATTCATAAGAAATAAGAATGAAAAAAAACGTCAAGAGACATCAAATTCATTGTGTCGTAAGATTGGACTTCACAGCGGATGTATCACGTGATACCCTCCATCTTTCTCCACAGCCTTCACATTCATATTCTTTATAATTGAATCTCATTCAATCAATCACCACGTCAACTGAAGATTCATCATTCCACTGCTTGACAATCGTTATCTCTCGAATGTTACCTGTTACAGCCTCCTCCACAATAGATCTTATATCTGCTCAGTCATGATACTGTAGAATACTCGTATAACCCATTCGAGTAGAGATTCAGCACATACAGGTGGTTTTTCTCTGGAAGAACTCACCGACTCTCATTCAAAATTCTGATAACTTTGGTTAAAAATTGCGGAACGTATCCCTTATCAATTCTATGATCCGCTCTGACAGATTTACAGTAGTTCCGATGACTCATGATTATTTTGTGGCTATTTCGTTTACACAGAAATTACACCGTATATCTCATCGAGATATAATAGAAAAGAGACGCTATGACATACAATTGAGTAAGGAAAAATAGTACCACTGGCCGGGGCTAAGTCGGGGACCAATATGGCAGAAAGTTCAGGGTTGAATTAAGTTGCCAGTTTTTTCTGTTTACAAATTTCACCCAAAAAATACGATGTGTTGGGTATTTAGGAGTCCTGTTCAAATAAGGTCAAATGAATGTCGAATAAACAATTTTTCCTCAAGCGATAATATACATATATTAAAAGATATCTGATTACCAAGAAAGACTAGCAAAAATTTCGAATGCTGATCTGTTCAGTACTCATCCCTACCTGTGATATGTTTCTCCTCTAATTTTCTTGTTATCTGTCTCTTTTCTGCTTGAAGAAAGCTTTGCAGTGCGCGATACCATTTAATTGTATATTATAAGCAGAAAAAATCACAATTTAACTAGAAACAGGCGCAAGAAACACAATTCCTCCAAAAATTTCAACGATTGTCACTTTTGACGTTAGGTGGTAGTATATGGCGCATCTGATACAACATTTATTTCAATGATGGCAACTCTATACTATCCTATCTCTATGGTATATATCTTCTATCAGTTTCTTTCATAATCTCCTACCAACTCTATGATTCGCTCTGACATTTCCACAGTAGGTCGAATAACTCAGCGATCATTTTCTGTGACTCTTTCGTTTCGTTCTCACAAAAACTTCACCTTGTATCTCTTTGAAAGCTTAAGCACAGAGTATCGCCGAACCTCTGCTGACGTAATGCGGAACCAACTTTCCAACATCATGATAGATTTCCCCGACGAACCTTTCCAATTGAAACCACACTAACAAGCTCAAACGAACGAGCCAAATCTTTTTTCTCTTACCATCCGACAGATCCACTTAATTCCTCAAATAAAAACTCGAACCGCTGTTAAAATCACTCGCAATCGAGAACAATACAACCCGACATCACTTACAACTAATTAATCACGTGACACCTCGACTTCCTGCATAGCAAACGTTGCTGGCATCCTGCACAAATCGAAACGACCGGCCAGAAAAACACGGGCCACGTCTGAAATTGCATCCACGCCAAAAATGCGAGACGCAACGTCCTTAAACATCTCAATCCTTCAACCATCGAATGCCATTCGCTCTGTGTAGTAGAGCACAAAAAAAACACAGCTCCACTCGGACCACAGAACAATACGGCAGTGTCCGTCGCGATTCAGGCACAGCCTTCTTGATTTATGCACCATTGTCTCTCATTTGAACGCATATTTCTCCTATAAAGGTATCCTTTCGAATGCTATATCTCACGATGGGATATTTATACCTTTCTGGCTATCTAATGCTCTGTGCTCTTATCGGCATTTCTGTCTGTCAACGCGAGTTGCTACTCTCGCTATTAATTCCAGGAATTCTTAAAAATATCGCTGACTGCCTGCCGCTGGTGCTTCGAGCCTTTCGTTGCAGTACGCGAAACCAACTTGGTCTCTGGTGGTATCAGATTGTTCCTAATGAATGTGAGAGAACATGGTGATCTGATCTGGGTTTACCAATTTATAGAATCTTCGTTCTTCCTCGGTCTGTACCTCGAGTAACTAGCTTTGTAACTGCGTTCGGACATGAACAATTTGTTGATAGTATCTGTGTTAACATGCTGTTGGACTGCTGGAACTACTACGGAGTACTCGCAGTTCCAGCTCAATTTTGGAGTTATATTTGGAGCCTGTCTTTATTTCGTTTGGATATTCAGTATATATTTATTTTTTTCGAATTGAGAGCTCACCAAATACAATACATGAAACAAAAAAAAATCCCTAGCTGACGTAGGTGCAAAACGGGGTACCATACTATTCTGTCGTATGATACCAGAGCACAGGGAAAAACCTCAGTATAAAAACCCAGTCTCGTCGTTTCCAAATTGAAACATAAAACTATTTGAATAAATACCTTCAATATTTAGATACAAAATACTTAATTGATGCTCTTGGGCCAGGAGGGTGTTTTAAACCAGGTCTGGCATTCCAAGTGGTGACTATTCGAATCTTCTGTTCTTCTAAGACCGCTACATGACCCTATTGAAGGGCAATCATCTCCCATAGATTTAAACAGTGGTACTTCATTCTAAATATCGAACTCAATTTCGGAATAATGATAAAAAACGTGTGACAAACTTATGTCAAAATGCTAATAATAATAATGATATTCAGTGAAAGTCCCTTTATTCGCAATAAAACAAAATTCATTCATTAATTGAAATGGTATTTGATTTATTTCAATCATTTTCTTTCGTACTCCAAAGTTTCGGTACAGCATTCGCCAATCATTGTCAGGAATTTCGCTGAAAAGTTGGAACCTCAGAAAAAAGAAGTCTTGGTACTTCTAGAAATATCTGTTAACTTTTGCCGGTTCTCGAAGAGCTGTCACCTATGACGTTGATCTATTTTTATGATTCATTGGCTGGTCAAATTTCAGTTGACTTTCTTCACTTTTGATCTTATTAAATGGAGCCCTGATGTTTCTGAAATTTAGATATGTCTGACTGGAGAAGTTTCGGAGATTGACAAGAAAATGTCTTCTTAAAATTTTCTCTTTGTGGGCTAATTTCTCTTCAAAATGGACTACCAAGGGTTCATACTGCAGAAAGCAAACGTCCATCAAAAATTCGTATTGAGTATCATCCAAAATAAGTTCAACCAAGAGAAACTGGTGAGTCAAAGTTCGATCAACATGCTTTGATTCCTGAATCAATAAATAATCTCAAAGAAAAGGAAGCTGTCTTTGTTTCATGTTATTTTCTTCACATTTCTCTGCAGCAATGCAAATGAAAATGTATAAGCATTCACAGGATTTTCGCTGACATGTGAAATTTTCCATTCTCAATATCTCGAAATTTTGCGAAATGAAGTACCTATGTACCCATATAATTTGATAATTGTATGTAATTTTCATGTTTTTTCTCTTGGAATGATGGAATTTACCTTATCGGGTATATCATCTCTAGATTGATCGAGTATACTACGAATATTTTCTTGAAACTCTGAAGAACTGACGCCACATACTGCCAAAGTGACACAAAGTGAACAAAACCAATGTAAATAAAAAATGGCCGCCCCAATTGTTACAGCACAACGTTCCCGAAGGATTGACGACGTACGTAAACATTCCCGTTCTCCTCAGATCCTAAACGCAATTTTATATTGTCATTGTCGGCACTCACTGCCTTGCTACATGTCTTTAGTCCAGGTTAGATCGCTGCCATTACATTGTTACATGCTGCTAAAGGCAATTACTGGACCATTTGGCTTTGTCCACATACCCGCTCCCTCACATTCGCACTGATAAAACGTTAGACGAGATAAAAACCATGAAAGACCAACACCTTGAAGGGATTTCAAGATGTCCGGTTCTAGGCGATAAAATTGTCGAAAACGAGATGAATTCTGAAGGAAGCGACATCCCCACAGCTGTGAAATGAAAAAAACCACTCTCAATTCCCTATTTCAGTTTAGTTCAAATATTCGAAGTATTTTGGAACCTAGCCCTTTCCATTTCTATGGTCTACTTTGACAGATCAACAATAGATCAAATACATCAGGTTATTAAGTGAAATTTTTCCCGAATTGGTGGTTAGGGCACAGAGAATCGTCGATCACAGATACTCTTCGCGGAAAGACGCATCGATGCTGCCCGGTTGCTTCGAACCGGTCCGGCAGAGGGCGTGCACGTACGTCTCCAAGTCGTCGGTGAGCCCAGGGAGCAACAATGAACAATAGTAACATAATCTGTGTAATTAGTTTCAGTAACGCTGCTGTGTATCTCTCTATGCTAAGTCGAACAGGCGACTCATTGGTCGGTTCGTTGCTGTTCTCTATGACTTTACTCGCCTTTCTCTGCAGTGCAATCGAACGCTGGGATGGGTAAAAGGACAGGCTGACAACTTTGAGGAATTATACAACACCGGTCACTGCGTTTACAAACAGGTATACTGATCGGGACCGTCTTATTCGATGCTTCCGAACTTTGCTGGCGCGCTCTGTGGTTCGTTGGCAATGTTGCCAACCTACTGCGATTAAACTCAATGATTTCATGTGAAGTCAAGAAAATTGGAACTGAAGATGGATGATCTAATTGATCCTGTTCTGTTTTTTGACATTATGGAAGCACCATCTCAGAAAATCAGGTGGATTTCATTTGAACCATGTTGGTCAAGCTTTGACTTATCCAGTTGAACTTTTTTTATGTTCTTTGATTCGAACATTTCATAGACGTTTATTTTCTCCAAAAACTGCACATATAGTCCGTTCCACGAAAGTCTGAAAGCATAGTAGGCGTTTGTTTATTTATCTGAAGTTGGCAGTATTTGCTGTCATAATGTAAAAAAAATCAACGTTGCCGAATGTACCCGTCCTCGTCCGACGAGCTTTCGGGTTATCAGAACTCTATGAAATATGACAACATTGCTTATCAATCTGACGAGAAAATAAACAACATAACCTAAAATTTTAATATACACAGTGGAATATGTCAAATTGTCATGGCCAACCGACGTCTCAAACTTTCGTGAACGGAATATAAGTACCTTGTGAATGCGGTGAGTTCTATAATGGAAAAAACTAGATGCTTTCGAGTCGAAAAACAAAGAAAACTAGCTCAATTTGGAGATTCTGATAAGTCAGAGCATGTAAGACAAGCTTTGACTTATCAGTGAGAAGAAAAAAACAGAATAGAAGAAAAAAAATCAACTATAGAATTAACACAGAGTAACTATCTTCTTGTCTCATATTGAAGAATTGAAGAGACTATCTTAAATTGGTTCGTTTACTACGTATTGAGTTGTGAGCTGTGAAATACAGGGTGTTCCTAAATTGAACGTACAAACGAAAAGGGGAGATTCCTTAGGTGAGTTCAAGAAAAAAAGTCCCATAACATGGGGTCGCAAACGTTTCGTTTTCGAGATACAGGGTGTTAAAGTTTTAATCAAAAACATGTGTTGATTATACGAGTTTATCGAATCTTTATGAATCATCGCTACAGATCAGGAAAATTTCCATAAAAACTGACACTGAATTCATTCACCACAGCTTACAAAGTGGCCTTCCCATCATAATTTGGATTTTCACGAGGATTTCGAGAGAATCGTTCAAAATTTTTTTCTCGAAATCGTTGGTAGATACGACAAAACTACAAGAGACCGAAAAGTTTAGTATAAGAACAAAGCTTCTTTTTACATTTTTTCAAATTAACAGTTGCTCACCAAAAAAAAGTTCTGCAGAAGAACAGGTGGCAGTGTTCCAGAAAAAATATCACCTGTAGATCTTCTATCGAAATTGCCACGTCACGTGGTGAGAACTCTCAAATGTAATATCTATGCAAAATTTCAGTTGAATATCTTGTGAAGTGTAGATACTATGAGAAAAAAACTTGAAAAAATTTAAACTTCAACACTCTGTATCTCGAAAATGAAACGTTTGCGACCCTTCTCGTTTGTACGTTCAATTTGGAACACCCTGTATAATTGTATGAGGATCTTTAGAACGTAATCGTGGCCAACAATTTTCAATAAATATTCTTTGAAAATTTGTAAGCAAACCGAAACCAAACTAATTCAGAAGTACCCTATACGTTTTTCCATAGTACGCATGAATTTTCATCCAATCATCCATTGGATTATGCCGAAGACACCCCTCGCCATATTTCCTTCATTTAAACGAACTCCTTTCTTCCAGAAACAATATTATCCATTCTTCAACATATCCTTCCTCTACTCTCTCCAGATCCGTCGAATCTTCCTTACTTCATCCAGATCAACTCCTAGTTCGAACCGAAAGAGACAAAGAACCCAAAACAATCGCTTGAACTTACATGATACATTGTAATTAAACATTTCTAGCAAGAAACGAAAACGTAATCAGAGTTAAGTCAACTGGAAAACTGACACAATAGCAGTCCTGCACAGTTATGAATACAAACCTCGCGACTGACTGTCAATCAAAGAAACAACTTCATTAATAAACCGTCTAAGAGGGCCAGGACAAAGCGATCGATCGAACGATAAATGGAAAATAAATAATAAGGGAAAACGCGGCAGCGATGGGGAAATGTAAGCTGAGCGAAAAGTTTGATTAGCGAATATTGTTTCGACAGTCTGGCTTCTTTCGACGGCTCTAGTGTCGAAGTTGCAGTTGCATCCAACGTTTTGGATGCTCATAAAGAACTATTATTCGCGTCTTCGAGATAGCATCTTGCAGGATCGTCGCAGAAAATGATTCAGTTTGTCCTTATTGTCTTTGGTCCTTCGAGTCGGATTTTCGAGTTGAATTCGGGGCTGTTGGTAGCTAATGACGTGGAGAACATGATCAATTTACTGACTATTACGTTTTGGCTTTGAAAACTGCTTGCTTTGGCGATAGCCAAAAGAATGTTGTTGTTCAAGTGGGCTGAAACAATCGTTACCAACATGTGATTTTAGATATCCCATAAAAAAATCACAGGTCACCCTGAAAGTGATGGACACTGTGCACATATACAGATTTGGAAATTCACATCTGAAACATACGATATACAATGCATCAGACAGAGAATCTTCCGTCTAGTTGCACAGATGAATAGTCGAGATAATCACGTGCTGTAACTGAATGAACTCAGTTGACTTATTGCAATAACCTAGTCTTGTTTCTCTCTCTTATCGCAGTATGGTAGGGAACCTGCAGTACACGTAAAGAATTATTTAATTTGTCAGGCTGCCCGTAATAATCGATTCAAGTATTTACTGTTGCCTACCATACTAAAATAAATTATGCTCCTCCCCACGATAAGAGACAGACAAGACTAGAATATTGCAATAAGACAACGGAATTCAGTGTGTTACAAGACATGAGTGTCTCGACTTTCATCTGTGCAACTGGACGGAAGAATTCTTCGTCTGATGCATTGTATATCGTATGTTTCTGATGTGAATTTCCAAACTGTAACCGATCTGTCTTTTCAGAATTAGAAATTTTTTTCTATTTGGGTCAATTTCCTCTAAGGTATCGTCCTGAAAAATGACATCACTAGTATTTGGCGTAGGAGATTTCGCAGAAGTACTGTGAAGAGTGTTATATGTTACTTGAGGATAGCGACTGCAAACAATTGCTCATATTTTCCGATTTTTTTATGTTTCATATTCGTTAGAAGAGTTATGTGATTTATACAGGGTGACTGGTGACGTATGGGACAACGGCTAACTGGAGATAGAGGACCTCAAACTGAATGAGGATTGGGGTTTAAATGTCCTATAAGGCTATTAGTTTCAGAGATACAGGGTGTTTTTTGCAAAAGTGCTTAAACTATAAACTCCCATATCTTCGTCAATATGGCAAATTTTTCGCTGATATTTGGCAAGCTTGTTAATATACATATTCTCCATCAGATCGACAAGAAAAAATTCCCAAAAATTGCAGGTTCGTATTCAAAAATTTCAATTTCCGTGTCAGGTGAGAAATATCACTCGGTATATGAAATAAAAAAAATTAAATTGGGAAATTGGAATCTGCAAAAAAACACTGAGTAAAAATCTTTTTTAGTTTTGATGGCACAAATTTTTTTAAAGTTTTTATGATATGTTGAAAGTCGAATATTACAATTTTTCATCTTGAATTCAAGCAACACACTATTCCTGAAAGAAAAAAACACTGAATTTGAGATGCTTAATAAACCTGACGCATTTTGAATATTCCTTCACATCTTGAAATACTTTTTCATTAAATTTTCTATCAATATTATAAGAAAAACTCAAAAAACAATACAAACACAAAAAGATTAACAGTAGCACATATGGTTCATAAAAAAATCAAATAAACAAATGCTTGATATGCGAGAGCCATTCCCCTCACACACTTATTTGCTCTTTTGAACAATTGAAGTACGTTTCATATCCACAAGATGAAAAATTACTCTTGATAGAACAGTAACACTAGATTTCAGCTCGAGAAAAGTTGGACTTTCTCTCAGAACGCCTGAACAATAATCCATCTGATACTTATTCTTTCAACAAAATTTATTCTTTTATTAAATAATGCAATGATTCATGAGAAAACAACTAAGCAAATGCTCGAAATCAGAGCAATTTGCTTCAACGCATTTATTGGCTCTCTTGAACTCTAATGATTTCTTTCTCTTTTGAGATGAGGATTATTCTGAGACCAAATATTATATCCGTTCATTTTGCGCAATTCAAAAACAAGTATCATCTACATATTCTTCATTCGTGAATATTGAAGGCATTTTTCAGTAGATAAACAAACGACACAATTCCCAATAATACACAATCAATGAATGTATGAATATGAACGTCATTTTTTGAAATAAGCCTACTCTGTGTAGTAGGATGTATTTATTTATAATGAATAATAAACCTCTTATTCTAAAAAATCACTTGTTTCCTAATATTCTGTTTGCATTAAAGAAATTCATATGCTTCTCAAAAGAAGATGAAGTTGCTATACCTAAGTACATATTAGAGGAAAGTAAGTCCTCAAAATTCATACATTATTTCATTGAAGAATAAATTTTGTTGAAAACATAAGTACCAGATTGATTATTGTTCAGGGGTTCTGAGAAGAAAGTCAAACTTTTCTCGAGTGTTTCTGTTCTATCAAGAGTATAATTTTTCATCTTGTGGATATGAAAAGTACTTCAATTGTTCAAAAGAGTCATTAAGTGTGTGAGGGGAATGGCTCTAGCATATCGAGCATTTGTTTATTTGATTTTTTATGAATCATATGTGCTACTGTTCTCTCTTTGTATTTCTATTGTTTTTTTCAATTTTTCTTATAATATTGATAAAAAAGGAGTTCAAAATGTGAAGGAATATTCAAAATGCGTCAGGATTATTTAAGCATCTCAAATTCAGTGTTTTTTCTATCAGGAATAGTATGTTTCTTGAATTCAATATGAATAAATTGTAATATTCGACTTTCAACATATCATAAAAACTATGAAAAATTTGTGCCATTTAAACTAAAAACAGATTTTTACTCAGTGTTTCTTGAAGATTCCAATTTTCCAATTAAATTTTTTTTATCTCATATACCGAGTGATATTTCTAACCTGACACGGAAATTGAAATTTTTGAATACGGACCTGCAAATTTTGGGAATTTTTCTTCTCGATCTGATGGAGAATATGTTTAGTAACAAGCTTGCCAAATATCAGCGAAAAATTTGCCATATCGACGAAGATATGGGAGTTATAGTTTTAGCACTTTTGCAAAAAACACCCTGTATCTCTGAAACTAATAGCCTTATAGGACATTTTAACCCCAATCCTCATTCAGTTTGAGGTCCTCTATCTCCAGTTAGCCGTTGTCCCTTACGTCACCAGTCACCCTGTATATCAAGGTAAACCATATTATGTCAATAACTGTTTCAATAATATTAATCGAGAGTAAAGAGTAAGTGACACATGGTTTAACTCAATAATAGATAATTAAAGGTTTTACTCACTCAAGTAAATAATCCTTGGAACCTTCCAAACAATAGAAAACTTCTAACGAACATGGAAACATAAAAAAATCGGCACATCGCAGAATAAATAATTTTGAAGTGTTTTCCATGCCCATCGAAGTGAAAACCACGAATTCTTCTGAAATAATCCACTCAGTGTTTCGATTCCAAGCTACCTACTCCACATGTTTTTTGGCAACCTGAAATTTGATATCCCAGAGCACCAGACTGCAAAATATCACCGTAATCAAATGGAAACCATTAATAAAGATTAATTTATTGCGATGGCAGCATTAAATCATTCAAGAAATGACAACTGCGGTTCTCCTTGAACTATCACGTTTTTCAAGTTGAGCCAGGTGTTGGGCATAATTGATGGGTCAGTCCATGCCCATGTTTGCATTTCTTTTAACGCAGTACATCAATGCATTCGGACTGCTACGCAGTGACAGATTTATGGCTGAAAATGTAAATGAATCGGCCTTGTGCTTGTGCTGCCGTCCATGAAAAAATGGGTCTGGCATTCAAAAATCACAAATTGAGAAATTTGCTCGCCCGGAATAAGGTCTTATTGGTGGTTATATCTTGGCAGGATATACCTGCGAAGATGTTATCTTGTAGTCATATTAATTCGACGAATGGTTCGCCTCGTTTAAGGTTGAAAACTCACCCAGTTCAACTGGAATTCGTCCTTATTCATATCTTGAGCTTTAATAACATAACAATTATGACTCAACTCACTCATCCTCCACACATGATCATTACCACTTGGAAACATAATTCTGAGTAAATCTCAACATTCTTTGTTTGATACATATATTTTTCTTTCTAGGGGAAGGCGGAGAGGAAGGTTCTCCTGAAGAAGGTGATAAACTTGAAGGAGATGATGACTCTGGATCAGTTTCCCCAGTTTCTGCAGTGTCCCCTGCACCTCGAGAAGATGATGGTCAATCCCCAAACCACGAAATACCTGTCCCACAAGTCCACGATCGATAAATAACGAAGGGTCAGTAAGGTAAGGATCAATTATTACAGACCACTATTAGATTCAATGGACTTCAATGAAAAAAAGAATTTATTAGAACAGTTTTTTCTAATTCGTTCCTTCTTTCCAGGGAAATGACACCGTACAGATGCAACTCCAGAGATTCTGCCGAAAGTCTCAACCGTAGTCCATCTGGAGAGTCCATGCTATCTGAAAGAACCAATTTACTTCAAAGGGCGTCCATGCCATCTTCAGCCCTAAGCCCATTAGGCGTAACCCTCCCACCAACGTTGCCAGTAGCAGCGGCTGCAGCTTGTTACCGCCACAATCAGCAGCAATGGCTGCATATTTGAACGCTGCAGCTGCAGCAGCTGTAGCTCAACAATCACATAGGTTGATGATGACTTCACCTTTACCTCCTGCGTTCAACAGGTCTTCCATATCTCCTTGGTTACTTCGAGTTCATCTCCTCCTGGTGGGTTCAATCCTTCGATCAGTCCTTGTGATCGAAACCTACAATCGCCTCCAGAAGATGGGATTCTAGACTTCAGCAGAAAATCCAAACATAGTGACGCTGAAAGTGATAACGACGCTGCGAACTTCAGTAAGCCAGAAAGTCCAGCGCCCGAAGCTGGAAATGGACCTCTTGATCTATCATGTTCGGGGGACGGAAGAGATCGTCAGATGAAACGAGTTCACAACCTCCTGCTCGTAAACCAAAAACTGAATATAAAAGTCCAATTCCTCAGTGGCCTCCTTCGTTGGGAGCTTCACATCTTCCATACTTTGCAGCTGCTGTTGCTGCTGCCTCTAACTTATCACCAAAGAGTCCAGCATCGTTTCTGAACTATGGAATGGTAAAATGAAGCATTCAAATTCGCTCCCAGTGACGCTACGAAGGCCCTTAGAAAAAATGAGTGAACTGAGTAAACTTGGGGGTGAAGACCTCTTCAGAACGATGGCAAACCAACCGGCTCCTAACTCCGCCAGTAACAGACACAGTGCCTGGCAATCTCACTGGTTAAACAAGGGTGCCGAGCAAGCTAAGGACGTATTGAAATGTGTGTGGTGCAAACAGAGCTTCCCTAGCTTAGCGGCTATGACAAACACATATGAAAGAAGCCAAACATTGTGGTGTGAATGTTCCAGTCCCTCCAATGCAGTCCCAAAATTTGATTCCGCA
The DNA here is from genome assembly GCA_013421045.1 of Propylea japonica. Taxonomy (NCBI): domain Eukaryota; kingdom Metazoa; phylum Arthropoda; class Insecta; order Coleoptera; family Coccinellidae; genus Propylea; species Propylea japonica. The sequence continues at coordinate 22,383,055 of CM024247.1, read as the reverse complement.
ACCGCAGATAAACACCTCCTAACCCTAATACTAGCAGTTCTTCAGGAGGTTCGAATAAACCAATGTCTTCTGATCTCAATATGTTAATCAAAGAAACGATTGCCATTGCCTAGGAAGTTGGTGAGAGGACAAGATGTATGGCTTGGTAAAGGAGCAGAACAGACAAGGCAAATCTTGAAGTGTATGTGGTGCGGACAGAGTTTCAGATCTTTGGCAGAAATGACGAGTCACATGCAACAAAACGCAGCACTAAGCAATACAAATATCGTGTCACAAGAACAAATTATTTCCTGGAGGTCGAGTGATGATAGCAAAGGTGGAGGCGGGGGAGGTCCGGGAGGAAATCCTCCTCCAAGTGGTGCCAGTAGTCATGTCAGTGCTGTTTTAACTTGTAAAGTTTGCGACCAAGCTTTCAGTTCGTTGAAAGAACTCAGTAACCATATGGTTAAAAATTCCCACTACAAGGAACACATTATGCGGTCAATCACAGAGAGTGGTGGAAGAAGAAGAAAAGAGAAAACCAGAGAAAAAAGGAAGAAATCTTTGCCTGTAAGAAAGTTATTAGAACTAGAGAGGGCACAACACGACTTCAAAAACGGAGACAGTGGCCTCTTGGACAAGATGAGAGAAACGACGAGTGCGGGTAGAATAACTTGCGAAAAATGTGGACTCAAAATTGAAACCTCACTTTTTGTTGACCACATTCGGCAATGCGTCGGTGGTGGAAGTATTGGTTCGAATCAAAGGAATTTCTTGAAAAGTGCTTTGATATCAAATAGCATATTACCTCCAGAGTCCCCTACGAGAGACAAAATCAAATCAGATGACAAATCTCCATCCCCAGTATCTCAACATAGATCACCTAGTGCAGATTGAGTGGAAAAGAAACGCCCCAAATCAGCGAAAATAACAATGGTTCATCTCCTTCAGTTTTGAATGCAATAGAGAAACTAATCGAGAAAAGTTTCGACTCCAGACAGAGGCAGAATGCAGGGTACCCTGGACATAGCAATATCAACGCACCCATGGGTTCCAGCATTCTGAAAAGACTAGGCATAGATGAAAGCGTTGACTATACGAAACCTTTGGTAGACGCACAAACGATGAATCTGTTAAGATCCTATCACCAACAACAGCAAAACCATTATGCTAGACGAGAAAGAAGTGGAAGTGAATCCAGTTCTATATCAGAAAGAGGTAGCAGTCGTATGATGCCCTAACACCTGAAGGAAAAATGGATCCTCCAGGTGTACCATTGAACAGTAGTACTCCCAGATCTACCCCAGATAAAAGAGAAAAGTCGCCGTATAATGAGAAGAACGAATGCAATTCTGACACTGAAGTGAAAGTAAAGAAGGAAATGATGGAGATGATTGTCCAAGGCTAGAAGAACATAACTCAGATGTTGTAGTGAAGAAAGAATGTACAGACGATGAAGATGAGCGTCAAAGTTACCACAGCGGTGGTGGTATGAGAAATGAAGATGAAGATAAGGTTCCATCAAGTCCCAAACAGTCAGTTACTCCAGCTGAAAACTTACCGCCTAGTAGTCCATGTAGGAATAGTACCAGTAGTCCAACAAGTAGTGATAGATCTGGTACTCCCAGGAGTACGAACGGCGACAAAAAACCAGGAGGCAGCCTTGGTGCTTTGAGCTCCATGTTCGACAATCTCTCAGGTACTTCAAACGAAAACCCAGCCCCGTCTTCAGGCAAGAAGGGTTCGTCACACCCTTTAGCAGCGCTGCAAAAACTCTGCGATAAGACTGAAACTCATACCAATGCAAGACCCCACTCGTCTCGAGTCAATCTGTTCCTAACTCGAACCCTACCACAGTTTCCAGTTCCGGTACTACTCCAGGTGCAATATTAGCCTTCAGTTGGGCGTGTAATGACGCAGTAGTAATGACGTCAGACTCAATCATGAAGTGCGCGTTTTGTGATACACCCTTCATTTCGAAAGGTGCATACAGACATCATCTTTCCAAAATGCATTTTGTCAAAGATGGTATCATCCCAGACCCAGTGGCGTTGAAGAGTAACCAGCCAAGTTCGTCCAACAGTGGTGTGCCTTTAAAGGAACTCAAATACCAAAGTTTCCAGGTAGTTCTAGTGGTACCAAGAGTCCTCCGGTTCCATCAGGCTTCGAGGAAAGTCCCCATTCGAAGTTCCTGAAGTACACCGAATTAGCGAAGGCAGTTGTCGAGTAAATATGTATAAAATTTCTCAATCATTCCTCTTTTGTAATATAGCCTAGAAGACAACCGCTCAAAGCGGCCATATTGTGATGTTATCATATCGTCAACCAATTTAGTAATATTTCTTAAACGTGTTCTAAGTTGTACATTTGCAAAATACAAAACTTCAGAAGTGATTATAATGTTATACGAATTTAAAGTCACATAATGTAAATATTTGTGTATAAGTCGGTATTGTAAGATATTTACCCCATTTAAGATATCTTTCACCAACCAGAAGGGATGGAAAGTCGCTTCCGATGACTCACCAAATGAGAGTAGTTATACAAAACGGGTTCTGGCCCAAACTGGTGTCGAAATAAGACACCTTATTTCTACTTTCAATGTAAAATTGTTTATTTATTTTGTACATTTAGAATTGGAGTCTACGAAGTGAATTTTTCAGATCTATTGTTTCAAGGTTGTGCAGAAGAGAATATGAGAATCCGTACTAGAATTTAGGTTAGGAAGATTGGTTGGAAGAAGAAATCTGTACTACTCAGTGAATCTCAAAGTACGAATCGGTATGTTTAGAATCAAAAATACAAAAGTTAGCTGTTGTACTAAGATACTGAGTTCGAAAATTGTAGAATAATATGAAAAATGTTGATCGAAAACCGCTACATCTGCATATGTGAGGAAGATTGAAAATAGAAAATGAAGCGACTGACGTTGAAGTGAAATATAACTCCATTATTTTTTAATATCAATTTTTTTGACATTAGTGGTGTGTAGCTGTTAAAGTTTTCGAAAAACTGCAAACATCTTGTATACGTATTGCAAATATCTCTTCTTCCAAGAAAAAAATTTTAAAGTATATTTTCAATCATTATTATACTGATGAATACAAAAGATGTATACGCATTAGCTCATATCATGGCGAAGCTCTTTTATGTTTTGAAGAAAGTTAAAACTTTATTAATATTTTGTTGTATTTGATTGCGAAGGAAGCTCAAATAAATATATGTTATGAATAAATCCATGTTTGAATTATTATCAATAATCCTTTTACATCCCCTCTCAAGATAAACATATCCTGAAGTAATGAAGCATTAAATATCATATCAAACATTTTCATATCAAAGATTCTAACAACTTGAAAAAATAAGAAATACAAGAAATTGAAAAAACAACAATTTTACATTCAGCGGATGATGAAGAAATCAAAATATAAGGTAAGTAAGTTCCACTTAATAATTTCACATTGAACCTAGAAAAGTCTTGATTGAGAGCTCAGGTTTTGGTTTCTATTCCTTGTAAAATAAACTTCATAACAAAATCAAATTGATTTATAAGAAAATTACTACCTATAGTCCGTTCAGGAAAGGTTGAGCCGTCAGTTGGCCATGGAAATTTGGCATTTTCAAATAATGAAAAAAGTTGCTTCTCTGAAAGTTGAGAGTGTAAACGGTTGCTGGGCTACTGCCAAATTCTTGCTGAAACGTTGAATACTAGAGGCAAAAATGCTAGAAATAGCCAGAATAATATTTCAAATAATGTTTAATCATCAAGAATTAACTCAACAGAGAGAAACTGATTGAAGTCAAAGCTCAAAAAACTGCTCAGGAGCTCGAATGTTTCAGAACGACTACAAAGTCGTTGATGGTATGCTTTCGACAGCTGTCAAAAGTCTCAAATATTACCAAAAGTCTCGATGTTCCTTTCTGAAAATTCTTAGTTAAAATAGTGATCTCTCAAGATAAATGGAAGAGCAGCAAGGAAAAAGATGATGAAAAAATAGACCAAATAACGTTGTGAAAGTCGAAATATTGACCCCCCACTTCTAATCCTTTTGTCACATTACAAGACGGCTCTTTTGATAGTTTTAACAGTACCAAATAATGGCAAACAGTCTCGAATCCAAACAACATCAACTCGCATTGATATAAGCCGCGTTGCTTGCAATATTTGAAGACGGCCTAGCCGCTGTCTACAAATATGTAGCCCATTTAGATAATAGCGGTTGATTTAGGGCTTTTTCGGCTCGCATCACAAGATGTGGCCCATTCTGCCTAATTTATGGTTATATGTACCGTATCGAGATGGGGGTCTCTGTGAAGTCTCAGCCATTAAACTCGGCCTGATGAGTGCAGGTCTCTGCGTTATCTACTAACGCGGAAAACGGGATTCGGGGATAAATTTTCGTGAATAACGTGCGGATTTCGTGTATTATTGAGTTTTCTCCGTCTTTTTGGGACGTTCCAAGTGGATGGGGACATCGGGGATTGGTTTATTGCATGCGGATTATTTTTTTATCACTTGGATTTTGATCTGAAAGTTTCGTTGAAAATTGCCTACGCCACTGTTCGAATTGGGTAGATCGCTTTCGAAAATGATAACTTTCGAAAGAATTATCCTGGAAACTTGAAATCTTCAAGGTAGTTTCAGATTTGTTAACGAAAAAAATTCAATTGGAATATAAATGAAAAATCTTTATATTTCCATAACAAGTAATCCGATTCGAGTGAAATTTATTATGTGAATTAAGATTGATATACTGAATGATCATGCGAAATTCAAAAGGATCGCATCAGAACCATATACAGTGGAATTTCCCTATAACGAACGTCGTATAACGAATTTCGTACAAGACCTTGAATTCATATCCCATGTTGAAAACACCCTCTAAAACGAAGTAAATTCTCACTATAACGAAATATTCAAAGAACATCAACCTTTGATTGGGTATTGGTAAGAAGGTCTAAGGGTGGGTATTTTCCAAAATTATTTCGGACGTACGTAATAAATCCCGACCTTAAACTAAATCATTACGGCCGGCAGAGAGATCCTTCTGAAACAGTTTTAAATATACACCCCTGGCTGTTTGGTTTCAATCTAACCATTACGCTAGTGTGAAAAGTTGTGCGAAAATGTCTAAAAGCAAGTACTTAAGTTTGAATGATAATCTCAAATTAATCAGTGAAGTCGACCGCGACATTGTCGACTATAGAAACAAATTTTCTGTAGAACGAAATCTCTCTATAACGATTTTTTTGCAGATTTAGCGCTTTCGTTATAGGTAATAATATTAGAATAATTTTAGAATAAAATTAGATCGTGCTGAGATTTGCATTTATATATTAGTATCAATTTTAAATCCCATATAAAATTTCGAGTTAATAGTCTTATTACTCCACCAAAGAGCTCAAAAGCTCCTGCTCAGGGTTTTTTCTTAATTTTTTATCATTATATTTTTTGGCATACTCAAGAGAACAGAATGCATTTTCGACATAAGTTAACATTTTTTTAGATATTATATCCTTCTTGTGACCACAGGCATAGGCCTATCAAACGTCAGAATTAACTTTTAACCATCTCAAACCAATTCCATCCAAAATTCCCAAAGTACAGGCAGTTAACAAGCGTGCAGAAACAAGGTAACTCAATCGAAGCCATTCCTAACAACAAAGTGAATCTATAATAATAAACGTAGCCAAACTGTCTACATCAATTCGAGCCGTCAAGTCTGATCTAATGGGAGCTTGTGAAGGCACAAGATCTGTTATTATTAATTACTATCAGAACTGTTGCCTACGGGGTGTCACTTTAATAGTGTGTGTGAGATAAGAGAAGTGAAATTACGTTGATAACGGATGACAACGTCACGCCTCGTTACGGTGTTTACACTTCATACACCTGAATTTTTATTTTTCGGTATTAAGACGTCAGTCTAGTCTGAAGTTATTAGGGATGGGTGGCGTTTTTGGCATCGCGAACGAAACGAATGCGTTGTTTCGTTTGGGTTGAGTTGTTTCAGATACTTTTTTTCTACAGAATGATTTTTGAGTTGAGTTTTAATTTTGAAATGAGTTGTTACTCATGACATCAAAATGGTACAATAATAGGGATGTTGAATATTTTTTGGGATGTATTTTATTTTAAAGATAAACCCTATACAAACACGAAAAAGTTATTTTTCCTTCTATAAAATATGTACATGAAAAGAAAACTTAAAATTCCCGTGGAAATTCTCAATTTGTCACGTTATGATGATTACGTCGATATCCGATAAACAAACTTCGACTTCTGTCAAAGCAAAGCGAACTGATTTTGCCTGATTTCTTGTGAAAAAGTTCAATCTGAACCTTTAAAATGAATACGTCGGTCTATATAAATGCTGTATGAGATGTTTCTTTATTTGTAATAATGAATATGAGTTAAAAGTTTGATAATTACGAAGACATTTTCACGTTTCTAAGCTACGCTGCACAAAACCCTTGTTTTCAGCAAAGAAACTTGCGACCATCGAAATCGAAGAATCAATCTTCCGTAAGTTACTTCTATTACCCTTGATGAATCCTTTCCCCATTATGAAGAAAATCGTACATTATCGTTCTTGTAACGAATAATCGAACTTCTGTTCTCTTTCAGCTTTCAACTTAGTTGACCTTTGATTGGCGTTCACAACACTTGTGATAGTTGATAATAAATAACATAATTAAAATCAGCTCTATTCAATTTAACAAGAATAAAAGATCACTAAAATGGTTTTTTAGGATTGCAATAACTTCTTCTATGAGGAAACCCTAAATTTATATGAATTCGTAAAATGAGTCAACATGCCTATTGTTGACACGGAATTCTTGATGGTAATTTATGGAATATTTCCATCATTTTTTCTTCTTTTGTGCGACGTTTCTGCCAGCATTCGCCAGCCATCGTCAGGAAAAAAACACTGACTCCTAACTTTCAGAAAAACAGTATTCGTCACTCTTTGAAATTGTTTGTCATTTCTGACAGTCATAGAAAAAAAAATAGCGATGATTATGATCTATTTTTGATTGAATCAGTTGTCAAACAATCACTCAATCTTTTTCGGGTTGAATCTTTATTGGAGTCCAGATGTTTTTGAGATCAACAACATTTTGACTGATAGGATGTTCGGCAATTGACATGAAAACTGTTTGAGCGGTTAAGTTTTCCTTGTTTTGATGTTATGAAATCTATACTATTTACTTCATTCAAGCATTGCGATTCGAAACATTTGAAGCATTGTAAGCCCAAGATATCATCACGGCAGAATGGCAGATTCAACTTAAGTGAAACCGGAGAATGAAAATCCCCGAAAACTCACCGAAAATTGCATTTACTAAGTAAGGCTGTAGGACAGTCAGCAGAAACTCAACTTCCTTTGAATTTTCGGATCAAAGAAGATAAAAAATAAGCTGATCACGGAGATACTGATAAATCACAGCTTGTCGGTGGGCCATGACAATTCAACATATTCCACTGTGTTTATTAAAATTTTAGGTTATGTTGTTTATTTTCTTGCCAGATTGCTACGCAATTTGTAAATATAACATAATATAATATAATATAACTCGGAAGCTTGTCGGACGAGGCCGGGTTGCATTCGACAAACGTTGACTTTGTTCATCGTTATGACATCAAATATGCCAATCTCAGATAAATGAACAAACGCCTACTTTGCGCTGAATACTATGTGACCGGAGTATATATCATTGACACATGCAAAGTTTCATTTATGTGGTTTTAGTATATTGTTTCAATAACGTTTGTGAAGAGAAAGATACGTTTAACGAGCAAAATATCAGAAGACTGAATATTTTGTAGATTCCTCGCATGAATTTCAGATTTTCACTTAGTAAGCTCCTGCCCCAATCAGGTGCTTTGTACTCCAATTTTCTCAATGTTCAATGAAAGTTTACGTATGAACATTAATAGATTCCACCAAAAAATGTCAAAAATACAAGCTTTCAAGTACACAGTACCCCCCAATCCAAACATCAGGCTCAACTCCATGCCAATGACTTAATAGGAGCCCCCTTTTCGGATTATTTAACAATGTTAATCCGGCGATTTTACATAGATAAGAACGGGCGCATAGAGTTCAGCTCCGGTTCCCTTCCAAGCCGACCATAGATCTGTCAGTGGGCAGTCATTTATGTCGCGGTGCAGCGATAAACAAATCACTACACAAACAGTTCACAACTAGTCACGAACTATAATTTGAATACAATACATGTATCAGTTATGTCGACCGGGGACCGTATGCTCCCTGAGTCCCTGCTTGTTGCTGGCTACTGCCTCTTGCTTCTTCTGTTGGTAACCCTGTTTGCTACTTAAGGCATGTGCCTTCGGTTCTCAGTCCTTTGGATCTACATTTACAAGGCAGTGCCTCCATAACTGTGTCACTCCGGTATGAGGTACTGAACCCATGTGCTGACAGTTGTGATAAAAGTTATTGTCATGAGTTCTCCACGTGAAATAATCGAATGCGGCTCTCGACTAATTCGAAAGGAGGTTGGTAGTCGTGGTAGTTACGTATTGGAGATGATAATCTTCTGAATGCAGAGAGTTCCTTATGCGATATTGTATTTCAGGATATTTTAATCAAGAGTTCATACAAAATTCATATTAAGATCGTCGGAAAAATCTTGTAATCGACTCGGTTATTAATCGAGCGACTAACGGTCTCGAACTAAAATATATCTTGACCATTAGTCGCTGTCTTCAATAACCTGGTTGATAAAATAACTACTAAAGACAAATGCCCCATGAATGTTAACTTTCTCTCTCCATTTATCCAGAAGAGTGATTATTTATTTATTTTTTAGAATACAAGAATGTTCATTTAAGATGGTTTATCATCGCTTCAGAAAAATGTATTCAAAAAGGAAATCCAAGTAATCAAAACCAACATAATATAAGTTGTCCCCAGATTTTTCTTTTCCATTAATTTCATTATTCGAGAATCAAGTTGTATTTAAGGCAAGATCACTGTTGAAAATCTATTGGAGATGACCACCCAACTGTATGGATTCGTAGAGTTCCTCGACAATCTCGGGTTCTGAAAATCTTGATAAACCCGCCTGGATGTGAAGCAGCTCTTTTTGAGTATCGGGGGGGATTTCAAGAAAAAAAAAAACAAATTTCACGGCAGTTTGTGAAGCAGAATATATACGTAAATGTTACTCGGCATTGAAAATTCATTATTTATCTACCTAGTGAACCCCCTTTTATAGATGACAGGGGATGAATAAATCTCGAGTGTAACATACTTCCTGTTGCGAACCGATTGATTCTTGAGAATAACACAACAATGGGTTGATTTGCTACGTGTAAAACATATGTTAAAGGGAGAAGAGCAATACATAGATTAAATACCTGTCAACTTGAAATTGGGGGAATTGTATTGTACTCCCTGAATATGTCAGATTTCTCTGTAAATATTTGTAGTCTTTTTCAAACAGCCTCAATCTTCGAAACACAAAATCAAACGGAAAATTTGAGCAATAAAGTTACAAGCACGGTGGTAAAATTGAATTGTAGTTACAGTTCAATTTCATCTGTCAGTCGTGAGAAAAAATATTCGTGAAATAATAAAATTTCATGGTAGGTATCTAATACAACTAGAGATTTTTCGAATTTTTTTTTTGCCTGAAGAGAATCAAAATATTTTATATACCGGTTTTTTTCAGGCAATGGACTTCCGCTTCTATTTTGAGGTCGACGATTATCATATAGGCTGTCTCATATCAAGTGTTCAGTACTTTTTGATATAACCGGCAATAACGCAGCTTCTTTCATCGAAATCTTCGAAAAACCATCGTGAATCAACAACGACAATGACATCTGATTATTCCCTTCACAAAATTCTTTTTTCTCGTGCCATCCGACGTTTCTTCTCTATCTCAGATTACCCTCAGTTATTCCAAAGAAATCCCAGATCTGCATTAGCATCTTTACGATCGGCCAGAAATTAAGATTAGCCAGGGGCGGACCATAAATACGGACGTTGACTGAGCACCTCTCCCATTGAAAAGAAGGAATAATTTAATTTTTTGGTTCCTATCTGCGGAATGTCTCTTATCAACGCCGACTTGGATACCGGGAAAGCGACAGTTGGAAGATGGACGGCAAAGAGCCGGGAAGTCAAAGGGCGCACTTGCGAAAGAGAGGACGGCACTGCTGAATTGCCAATAAAACATGAGCGGGGAAGGGGGGAAAAATATCCAAGGAGTATGTGAACGTTTTTCATGGATATAATTCTATAATTTTTCCTGCTTCTTATTTCATAGAAAAAATTTTGAGGTAAGAGTTCTTTTTTTTTTCCTTTTTTTTCTCAGAGATCACTATATTGTGCATATTGCATGAAAGGGGTATCATCTATGGTTTCCGTCAAAATACAATATCTTTCAAACGGCTGCACCAAATTGGAAAATTCTTTTTTTGTTGTGTGTTCATAATTGCTAGGGCAAGGTTTATACAAAAAAAATTGTTCAGAAAAATAAAAGGCTAGGTTATAATAATTTTGACATTTGGACAAAAATGTACAAAAAAATGTACAATGTGAGAACAGCATTCAAGACTCAAGATACTATCGAGGCTAATCTAACTAATGAAAAATCTGATAATGGCAATCAACTAAGCATAAGTTGCATAAATGAAAAACCTTATGAATTTGGAAGATTGGGAAAACTGAACGTCGCCTAAATATTCTAATCAAAAAACATTAAACTTAACTAGCTCAACTTGAAGATACTCATAAATCAAAGCTTGTCCAGCATTCTTTGAATAAAGACCACAGTTCTTTATGAGGTGAAGCTTCAGTTATACTGAAAAAAAAAACCGAGACATAGAAAATTGACTGTCAATAACAAAAACCCGTCAACCATCTGTTGATATAAAAAAAACATCTTAGCCCCAAGAATAAGAGCCAGCCTTAAAAAGATCAAATGAATACTTGAAAACTGAATATATCAAAAATGTTATAGGTAAATTTGATGTTCTTTCTGGAAATATCTCCATGATTATGAAATTGCTATCTTCAAATCTAGAGGACGCATTGATAAATTATTATTATTTTTCGAAATCGTCAATCCAACTGTAATTACCTACCACCTATAATGCCAACAAATTATCCACCCAAATTTCCACGAATTCTCTTGGTCATATATTCATAAATGAAAGAAATTGATGGAAAAGCAGTAAAGCTCATTTTTCTCCGTCACACTTCACAGTGAATGATGACTTGTCACGTTATGATATTACTTTGATTACTATCACAGTGGTGTGACCTTATTATTAATTTTATTTCACGAAATGTAAATATTCTCTGTTGAACGATGAATATTGAAAAAAATGATAAAATCTATACCTTGAAAGCTTTTGGGTTTTTCTTGGAGTTGGCAAAAAAATTGATACGTCTAAAAACTAGCTAAAACGAAGAAGGAAGGGAAAAAAGAAACTTCCCTTTTTTCTCGTACCTAATATTTTCAGGTTCTAATATTAAGGGACCATCATTTAGGTTTTACATTCGAAAGAAAATACCTAATTATATTACATTCAGAGATAGATTATGAGTAAAAGGGTATGGTAAAGATGTATAGTCTGTTCACGAAAGGTGAGCGCATAGTAGGCGTTTGTTTATTTATCTGAAGTTGGCAGTATTTGCTGTCGTAAACGTATAATAAAGTCAACGTTGCCGGATGTACCCGGCCTCGTCCAACGAGCTTGCGACTTGTCAGAGAACTCAATGCGATATTACACATTGCGTATCAATCTGACAAGAAAATAAAGAACATAACCTAATATATCAATATACACAATGGAATATGCCAAATTCCATGGCCAACCGACGGTCAACCTTCCGTGAACGGACCATATGTAGGTATAGTTTTGATTTTTAATAGACGGTTTACTAATTGACATTAGAAGCTTCACCTGATAAAATCCAATGGTCTTTCTGAAAGCATGTTGGGAAAGCTTTGACTTATCAGTATTTACAAGTTGAGTAAGTTTTTTATTCTCTTTCATTCGAGCATTTAAGGGACGTTTAGTTCCTCCAATATTGGCTGTACCGCACTTACAAGGTACATCATATATGCAGTTTGTAGTCAGTTGATTAACATTATCAGGTTTTACTTTAGATTGATTAGTCCTGATAGTATCTTGAGTCTTGAATGGTGTTCCCACATTGTACTTATTTTCAATTTCTTTGGTATTTTCAGATTAGCCTGAGTTTTTTTTTGTACTGGTTCGGTTTTTAACTTGTTACAGGTTCTTTACCATTGTATCTAATTGCTTTGGTCTTCATCAAGAATTTCTTGGGATAGCTATTTTGCTTGAGAATTCCAGATATGAATATTCACAATTTCCTCAATTTCATCTTCTCGAAGAGAACATAAACTATGATATTCCATCCCAATAATGAAATTTGACAATATTATCATGTAGTAAAGTGCCTACAGTGAAAAACCCCGAACGCCACTGTTCCCACCCTTAGCAAACCCGTCCCACAACCATCTAAAACAAATCCTTTGGACGTAGAAAAGGAATTTGGTTAAGAACGAAGCTGCGAGAGCGATACGGTACGTCGTACGTGTCTTTCGGCCAAGATTTGTGTCCCTCGAGTTCACAATGGCTGATTGTTGAAGTATTTACTGCCCCAGCCCGTATGGAACAGTTGCTGATAGCTCAGTTGCAAATCACCGTAATGTTCCTTTCTGATGCCCAGCTCTAGCTGCGCTAAATGCCGAGAAAAAACCGCGTCCGACAAGATTTGTTTAACTGCACGGAACGGCGGACCGTTTGGACCCCTTTAAATGCGCTTTCTGCCTCTGTTTTGAGGAGGAGGCAGCTTCTGGAAAATTGAGTCGGAAAGGGGTGGAGACGGGATACTGATAGTTTATTCGTGAAACGGGTTAGTTTTGCATTGGGATGTGGGGAGTGAGGGATTGGAAAGCGCTGAACGCGTTTATTCCGTACATAGATGGCGTTCTTGTTTATATAGCATTTGAGCATTCTCTTGAAAGCGTTTATACTGACATGATCCTGGTCACGAACAGAAGAAAGAAGCAATTATTAAGTGAAGAAATGAGGTTCTGATAGACCAATATTGGAGACCAGACCTGGTTTTTCCTGAGGAAAAATTTCGATGTGGACTAATTTTCTGCACAGAGGTGATATTTCATTTTCAATTTTTCTGTTGATCTGTTCTCCAGATGCAATTTGAAAATGACAACTCAAAGGAAGAAGAGAAAATTTGGATAAATGGAAAGAAGCCCTCGATAGGAATTTTCAGCTTATTCTTTCAGGATAATATAGAGGGTTTTCTAATAAGAGGTGTTATTTTGAATAGCCTGCTATTTCGGTAGATGTCACGTTAAGCTATCATTTTTTGACATTTGACAAGTAGAACTACGCCATTATGAAAACGGAACGATACACGCTTCAAGAACGCATGAAATTATTAAAATTCACTATAAAAATGGTGAAATTTTGAGCAGAAAACGGTTCGTAAATCTCGAACATTTTGGGTCGTCGTGAAGCACCTGTCGGACCGCAATAAAAGAATTTGGTGGAAAAATTCGAGCTGTTGGACAAGTTAGTGATGTGAAGAATAAACCCGTGCACGTCGATCAAGAACAGTCGAGAATATTGCTACTGTAGCCGAAAGTGTTGAAGACAGAAAACCCAGGTTTGTCCATTCCTCGTGTTCTTTGGAATTGGCATTCCACAAACGTCATTATACCGTATTTTGCATAAAGATTTGGGTCTTAAGCCTTATAAAGTTCAGTTAACACAAGAACTCAAGCCGGCCTATCATCAAGAACGTCGTGTTGATTTTTTGCGGCAAAAGTTTCGGAACGTGTGATCTCTCGAAGAAGTGATCACCATTGGCCACCGAGATCTTGTGTTTTAAAACCTTGCGACTTTTTCCTTTGAGGCCACGTGAAAGAGAAGGTATATGCCGATAGAGTCCAGCGTCGATTCAAGACCTCGATAGATAGAATTCGTAAGGTTTTCGAGGACATAGGTTAGCCACTTTGCGATTGTCTTATGAAAATTTCATTGGAAGGATATGGTCCTGTAAGCGTGGTTGTGGTGGTCATTTGCCTGATGTTTTTTTCCACTATTAACGGCATAGCTTCTTCTTTATAATGAAATAAACATCCTATCTTCTATATTGAAAAATGGCATTTTCTTTGAATATCGAAATAATAACACTCTTATTGGAAAACCCTTTACTTTCAATATTTCTTGATATATTTCAAAAAGGAATAAAACAAACAATTCCGCCAATAAATTGCATCACCTCGAACGCCTTCCCTTTCATTATCTTCTCCGGGAGCATGGTCATCAGGAGTGCCAACACAACGGGATCTAAAACGAGAACGTCGAAGTAACCCAACAGCACAAAGCGTCGTAGCCGTATTCTCATGCGCCACTAGGGCGACCGTTGAGGGGTGTTTTCTAAATGTTTGTCGTTAATTCATCATAATGATTCATATGCGTTCGAGCTTGGGACTCGTTTTTACACCCCGAATGTTAAGGGTGTAAATTATAAGTTCAAGACAGATAGTCAATAATATTTGCGCACTCGGAAATCTGCCTTCGGGTTTCGACCAAGACTGACACGACTGCGTTCCATACGGTCTTCGAAGGTTGGCAAACAACGAAAACAAAACTTTTACGTCTCAAGGTTCTTCTATTTTCGTGACGATTGTTTATAGGAATATCACCTAATGAGAAATAGAAATTCAAAAATGGTATCGAAATGTCTCATTTGCGTTGAAATGAATTTTGATTCTGATGACGGATGGTGAATGATTGCAGAAACGTTTGAAAAAGGCATAAAGTGATGGAAACTGAAAGCGGTGTCTATGTTATCATTCTGTGCCCAATATTTTCGAATATATAGCCAATTAACGGCTTTAACCTCTCTATTACATTTCAGCAACCATGTTCACCTGAGACAATTCCAAAAACTCCATAACTTCGACCGGAACCATTTCAAACCAAGAAGTTTGTTTTAGATTACTATTATATGAGTGTTATTGATTGTAGATATCAGTTTCAGTTTCATATGAAAAAATTTATTCTTTAAAATATATTTTATTCAGTACTTGGAATGACACCAATTCGAACATGAATAATTTTTAACTTGTATTGAAGCTTTATTTGGTTTTCATTTCTAAATTATATGGATTATACCCGAAAAGAGAAGACAATACGTTTTCCTGCCTTCTTCATGAAAATAAACACTCACAAGTTCACTAAGTTACGGAAATCTTCAAATCTTATCAGTCTAGACGTTTACAGGTGAGAAAGTTACATTTCAAGCCAAACATCCGCTCGTCATCTTGATGAGTAGAGACAGTTTAACTGGAGAGAAATATGGCACTCTGTGTGACGTGACGTAGACAGGGCTTTTCTTCAGATAATACTCACCTAAACGATAAAAAATTTAATTTCTTCAATTCTATGATGAATCTCTTCATTCTGCGTTTTTTTCTGGAAATATCTGAATCTCATGTGCCCAAAAAATTCTGGACAAAGATCCGACATTTCCGAAATCAATAAACGCAAAGTAGGACAATAATAATAGATACCGTTTGCCAGAAATCATCTTGAAAACTGCTATACATTAAGGCTGAGTGATGTACTTGCTGATGGAAAATTATAAATCGATATTTGCATAAGTGTTTGTTTTCACTCTATAGTTTAAAAAGTTTCTCTAAACCCGTTCGGCATGACCTCCGCGAGCAGAAGGATTTTTTAGTCACGTGACCACAGATCGTACAGATCATTGTAATATCTGGGAATAAACGAACGTACAGAGCATCTGTCACAGAACATACTCCTCTGTTCTACTTTAATAGATTATGAGATTTCAAAGATCACTATTTTGGGAAATATGCTCATCTTTTAACGATACTTTCACCCCTTTTCGTAGCTCTTCCGTGAAATCTCAATTAAATAATTAGGTGCAAAGGCACTGAATGCAAAGGAAACGAGGAATGCAATATCCCCTTCTGGTCGTTCAATACGGCGATAGTTGTACCGAAAGATCCTAATTAATTAATTAATTACACGAAAAAGAAACGAGAGCGAGCAATATCTGCTCCTGCCCATTCATAACTACGATAGCTATATAGAAAAATTTTAATGAATTAATTAAGTTTTTAATGAATAAATGGAAACAGAAGAATAAAAGTATATTTTCAATCTATCGGTTGTCAGATTAGGAAACAACAACAAATAAAAGAAAAAAATATATATTAAAAACATAAAAACTCAATGGATAAAATCGCTTTGCTCCGTCGAAATAAAACGAGCGAAAAAGATCTACGTCCGATTGTGTACTCCCCTCAATCCGTCCGATGTCGATGCCGAACGCCCCTAGTAATAGATAGCGCTTGTCACAAATCATCTTGAAAACTATCTAAACATAAACTCTAAGGAATGTACTTGCTGATGGAAAAATACATAAATCGATATTTGCTTAAGTTTTTGTTTTCACTATCTAGATTACAAAGTTCCTTTGGCTCACCATCTTCTTTCAACATTTTTATCTATCATACCATGCTTGTTCATAAGCACCATAGTAAACAATACGAGCACATACTCATATACCCAAGTAAAACTGATACTGATATAATTTATTGAAGCATAATTCACGAAGAAATTATTTATCGCTCCTAATTTGCACATAAGTGTAACCAACACCTACTGCTAGCATTCTTCGGCTATTGTCCCTTGTACCCAATGCTGAAGCACACTCAAAACACCAAGCTTGACCCCAAAATGAAGACACATCGTCGAACAATTTTGGCAAACGCCTCAGGCTCATATTTTATTAATAAATATGCAATATGGCGATATTGCAGGTACGGCACCGATGCGGCCGGTAACAACGAGGGCTATTTTATCGATTTAGTGCAAGTATTTTACCGGACAACAGTTGATAGATTGCTTAATTACCGGCCGCTAACTTGGACGGCCATATTTCATATTCTACGGCGCAACCTGGAGAAAATAATCGAGAATAATTGGACGACTTACTTGCTGGTTGAGGATGCTGAGTCGTATGTACAGTGGTGGAGAATGTGGGGATCGCGGTGTGAAGAACAAATTTAAATTCATAACGGTGACATTGGAAGTTTTCAGGCAAAACACTCTAAGAAGTAGGAGTTGAATGAGAACGTTGATTCAAATTATTACTGTAAAATTGCTATCTGCAATGCGAATTTTTCGCACTCATCATTTACGTGGGAAAAGGCTGAAAATTTGGAGTTTCAAACTTTGGAAAAAAAAAATATGAGGGAGTGATCACAGCAATGGGCCATCCAGAATGACAATAATTTACGTCAAAAATACGCTGAAAAAATATCGAAATATCGAGAGCTAAACCATAGACTAACTAAACGGAGAATAGATGAGACACTAGTAGAACAAGCTTCAACGCCATCTTTTTTGTACAACATTACTAATTCGTGAAAAAAGCTCAATTGAAAAAGGAATCTGTATCGTAAAGTTGCCTCAAAAAGAATTCTGTAGTGCACCTTTTGAATAGGTAGGTACACCCATATACAAGAGGCAAAAAGTTTTTGAAATTCAATTTCCAAAAGGAAATCAGAAATGGATTCGTGCAAGTTATCGATGAGTGAGGAGGAAATTTATTTTCATGAAAATAATACCTGCAACGAACTTTCATCTGATTTTCTTTTGGAATCGAGAAATGAGGATCAATAATCAAATTCTGGATAGAATAAAAATTTATTAACTGAAATAGGTATCACCAATTGAAAATACAGATTTATTTCATAAATATCTAATCAATAAACTAATAATTGCATTGAAAACATTCTCAAAAACTAAAAATAATGAATTCAATAATACAAAATATGAGTATTTACCGACTAAACTTATTCAATACATGAAAAACTTTTTTGAAAACTACGAGTATCTTAATTCTTATAGTTAACAGAATATACATGTAAATTATAATTACCTTCTTGCATCTCGATTTTCACATCCAATAACACAGCACGTCTTCACTCTTGCAGGCATATCGAAATTTATTATATTTCAAAAAGAACGTGTCAAACCACTCCTTGTGTCAGTTGACAATTCAAAGGTTTTTTGATAATAATGATTTTACATTACTATTTTCTCGATAGGATTTCCATGAATGCAACGACATCTAACTATCAAATTGAAAATAATTTTTTCGTGTATTAGTCTCCTCCTCCGACAGATGTCGCGGAATATACGAGTGGCTCATCTATTTTATTAGTTTGTAT